>CABFVX010000273.1:137577-175723 GCA_902151425.1 Timema shepardi | reverse complement strand
TATATATATATATATATATATATATATAATTCAGTCGATTATGTCATAAGATGGGATAAAGTTAGACTGGACTATTTTAATGCAATTTGTATTAAATGAAAATAAATTGAAAATCCTGCCCCATTAGGTTCTATCCCGTGGTCTACACTATAATATCAATGTTCTAGTTTATTAGGTTATCCAGAGATTTCTGGATTGTGTGTAAATATACACACACATAAGAAAATCATATTAGGTACATTAATTTAATGTGGTTAAGAATGAGGAAGGTACTCGCACTTGCGTGGAAGGAGATTAGAAAACAAAAGAGGAAAAATCACTCTCAATAAACCGGAACGTGACACGAAGTCTTACCTGAATGTCGTTGGAAAACTGTACTTAGTAAGTTTGACACTTGGATCACATGTCCTACCACGTGTAGCAAGTTTGTAATTTACTGAAACATCAATTTTAGATTTAAAAATTACAACTATTTTCTTTATCTTATACGCAACAAGAATTGTGATTAACTGAAGCTTTTTTGTTTGTTTTAATATTTCCTTTACACTCAAGTAATTGGTAATATAGTCAATTACAAATTTTTGTAATTTGTTAATAAAATTTTGATATAACCTACTTTTGTATAATCCAAATATGTAGATGCATATAAAAGTATTAATTTAAATAATCATTTAGAGTTCTGGAAAAAAAATTCAATTTACGTTATTATTATTATTATTATTATTATTAGCACCGCGTCTTACTACCCGTTCGGGCTATACGCACTTACGCTAATGTGTAGTGGTAGGGTGATTGTGAGATAAAATGGAGGACCTACAATTTAACGTGGAATCCGAACCACGGTGGAAGCCTGGCATTCCCCACATTCACAAGATGTCTTGTCAGAGGTGAAGGAAGGGTTTGGTAATCAGACAAATCTATGCCGGGATCGAGGATTGAACCCTAGCCGCCAGCAGAGAAGTCTGACACCTTACCCCTAGATCGCCAGGTCACCTTCAATTAATGTTATTTGAGGTATTTAACATAAACTGAGCCGACTGAGATTATATCAGCAAATGATTTATAAACTAAGTTAAATATATATATCAATCATAACACCAACCACTCATCAATGTGAAAGGGTAAACCCACATTTTGGAAAGTCATAGTCGTCATTCTGAACTCCTATAACAATATATATGTGCTATAATTATAGCTTATAAATTACCCAAAGAATTTTCTTATTAATAATTACTATAACTTTCCTTACAAAACAAATATTTACTATAATTATCATAAACGTGAAATATATTTGTATAGATATATTCAGATTAAAACTAAATTTAATATTTAATATTCCTTATCATGAAGTAATTATTAAACTAATGTGTAAGTTATAGGTTTAAAACGATTGCATTTTTAAACATTAGACATAGAATTAGAAAACACATATGACGTTTTATTATCAAATTATCGTAAACGACATACCTTCTCTAAGGTCACATTTCTAGAGAGGAAAACCTCTCGAATAGGTTTAGAAACTTGAACACATAGACTTAGAATAATTGGTAAATAAATTAGATGTGAAACAAAGTTTGGAGAACATAACACTTCCTATTTTCTCCATCCGCTATTCAATTTACAACCAGTTTTCAACACCCAAACAGTTCAACAAAACTCCAATTTCTGTAATGGTAGTTCCCCCAAACTTTACACATAACAGTTTATGTCGCTAGAAGGAGTGAAAACTGATTTGTTGTTAGATTCGTACCAAACCTCACTTTCAATCTATTACGAGTTTTCTGCTTACGTTGATCTTTTAAAGCGGAGAATCAACACAAGTAAATGTTATACTTACCCTTCAGGGGTGGGGTTAAACGCGTTTTTAGTTTACTTTATTTAACTTTAAATTGTTTTGCTTGGTTATTTTAGTTCAACTTTTGATCACTTAAATGTGTGATTAAACGACTTACCAATTTAATACAAAACCCATTTTAACAGCGCTAAACCAAGTTCATAGACAAACGAATCTAAGAATACCGTATTGGAGGAAAACTTTGTACACCTTCACACACTCATATTTACTATGGAATATTCTAGCTAGCGCGCTAGTTTCATATTGAGCTAGACTGCCGAGGACTGGTGGATCTAGGTTCGTATCTTGGTCAGGTTAGGTGGGGGGGGAGGGAAGTTATCCTGAATGGTTTTCCACTCTCCCTGCACTAAGATGCCCGTTCACTTCCTCTAAATTCAACCTTCCCAATTCCTAACCCATTATTGTAATTAGAAGCTTATAACCCGAATGTATAGTAAGACGTGGTGCTAGATAAAATAAAAAAATTATAGAATATAAAAAATCACACAAATCCTACTCTATATTCTCTTTAAATATTACTACGACCTAATTAAAAATTACTTTTATGATTGAGGAAAGATAATTCTTGGTTTCTAGCAAAATACTTTGATTTCAAGACTTCGGCATTTTGCGTGACGTGTGGTAGAAAATAATATAGCTTCCACTAGCATTATTTTTTATAGAATTTATAAAACTTAAAATGTAATTTTTTTTACTCATAGGGCTTCACTTCGAACCTTCACCTCCATTTTATACTAAGTCATATTTTAAAAAAAAAGCAGCTTCGTAAATAATATGGGGTTTTTGAACATCAGCAACGCATATGAATGCACTGATAGGTGTCCTTGTTGAGCTTTGTTTGCTCTAGTTAAGTTCTAAACTATTTTGTTTGGGTGTACCAGTTGAACGTTTATTCCTTTGAATGCACGATATTATGGATGGCTGATTTAACAAAAAAAAAAAACATATTCACAGATTTTGTCCAAGATTAAAGCAAATTATATCAATTACCGGAATGTTGTGTGGTAAACATTTTTTCAGACATCTTCTTACATATAAAATATAGTTTCATATTCCTAATTATCTTAAAGGGGAAGGGAAGAATGGAGCGGGGACTATTTAAGACCAAAATTAAATATTTTGTAACATTAATTAAATAAATAGAATTTTAATTTAAACTAACCTAGCTCACACATAGTTATCTACTGGACTCTAATTTAATCATCTACACTATGTATTTTTTTCTAAATAGTTGGTCAACTAGTACAACTATTTTAAGGTAGGACTAATCAAACATTGAAATCTTATTTAGGATAGCAGGGAATTAATTTGTTTACTATCATTTGAGACAACACTGTTTTCATTAAGTGTGGCAGCTCTGAGTACTATGATTAGGGAAGATATGTTTTTAACCTATAAATTAAATTAGTATAACTGTGACGTGTACAGAAAATTGTGAATCAAATAGCAACTCACAATAGGAACACAAATGAGCTCTTAATTTTTAAATTATTATACCAAAATAGGCATTTTCATCTTTTACACCAATTTTTAATTATTGACACAAAATATTAAATAGCTATGAACAACTTATCATAAATTGTACTTAATAAAATAGGTAGATATTTATTAAAAAAACTGTTGATCTTGAGGAGCCTATTCGACCCCTAAAACCCGTTAATAAAGCATAGGTTGCTTAGGGTCAAACCAATAATCTTGTTCAAACACTTTTTTTTTCCAAAATATTTTAGGTCAAAAATTAATTGAACACTTTTATGCCACAATATACCAGCATTTTTGAGATTAAGGGGGCTGCCTTCTAAAGTGATAAATTACCGTACAGACTTTCAGCTCCAACATAATATTTAATTATATTATCAGTAAATTTTATATTTATATATATGAGTGTGTGTGTGTGTGTGTGTGTGTGTGTGAAAATATGAATTAAGCTCATTTTTAACTAATTTTTAATTATATATGGGGACCTTTGAAAATAGGCTTGATGAAAACGTTCTCAAATATTTTTGTAGTCAACATAATTTTTAACTCCAGAAATATTTCAACTGTTCTTAGTACAGTTTTGTGTTTATGTCTCGGATATGATAATAAAAATATCACACCACTTCACAATTTTTGTAAATTTAAGTTTTTGTGTTCACACGTAATGTGAATTTCTTACTGAGTTTTAAAAAAGTGAATATGGCCTGATCAGTAATATGACCTAGAATATAGGTAGTTGTTTCATACAAATATAATAATACTGGGATCTGATGAAAAGATATATTTAATTGAGAAAAAAGGTTTTAATGAGATAGTTCGTGACCTAAAGTTAACCAAAGTTAAATCTGATTTTCTTGGTTCCTAGTTACAACAATTGACATTATTTGAATTTGGAACTAAATAACATTGTATCAACAACGCAGTGAAATTTATTCAAAGTATTTTACTATAGAGGACGTTATGGGGAGAAATTTAATATTGTTGTGATAAAGTTAGACATTTAACAATAGATTAGTGAATGGCACATATTTATTGAAACCTCAAAATTTAGTTTGAAAGCAGGTCTGCTGTTTAATGGAAGTAAATATCAATTAGTTCATCTATCTCACGCAACTTACGAACGTAAGAAAGTTTGACAAAGATTCTGAATTTGGTAATAGTACCAAGATTATTCTTGGAATGTTTGTGGTGATATTAAGGTTATTAGAATATTTTCACGTTTACATAGAAGTTTCACCAAAAAAAACTAAGTTTGTGGGGCAGTCAGGCAACAACAAAAACAACAATAGCAACAATTGGAAAGAAGTTAAATACCCGGAAGAAATAATGTAGAGATTTAAATATATTATACTGGTTGAACCAGAAAATTTTATTCTTCCACCTTTAAGTATAAGGCTTGGTTTGATAAAGAATTATGTTAAGGCCTAAGATGAAATAGGAAGTTGTTTCTTCTATATTGCAGAAGTTTTTCTCAATGCAGTATAGCGTCAAATAACCGATCGTCAATTATTGGAAACGTCAATCAACCGAACGCTTGTTTTAAATAATGTAACATGGCATATGAACGACGTGCTTGACGTTAAAAAAGCACACGCGGTGCCGTGCAATGACCTTGCTCACCGCGCCGCACCACGCCGGGTCACGCCCGATCGTTTGATGTTCGCCATTACACTTTCGCTCCTCCGTTCCTCGTTTTGTTAGTGCCGCGTCAGCTGATGTGCCATCTTAACTGTTCACATCAGAAAAGAACTTTTTTAAGAATGTTTTATATGTAATAAAGTAATTAGTTATTGTATGAAATATTATAGGCCTACTATGTATCAAATTGAAAAATGTAATAATAAAAATATGTTTTGCAACGTTTATTTTATTTTTATTGCCATTGTGGTCTCCTATATTGTTTAGTGATTACTCTTGGCGTTATTAAGATATAAAACTGAAATTTAGTTTTGTATTTGATTATCAGAAAAGTTTTCTTATCCGAACTAAATTTGGTCCCTATTAGTTAGGATAATCGACTCTTTACTGTAAAACAGATGCTAAAATTAAAATAAATATTTTTTATTGATTCCTACTCAAAAAAGGACACTTTTAAAATATTATTTATTTGAGACGAAGCTACAGGATACTGAATTGACAGCTTTTCTCCCGTTTAAAGCAGTTCTATATGAATATCTTATAAACAGAAACGAAGACTATTATGAATCACTGGTGTCAACTTTGAGTACATATCTAAAATATATGGAGTGCTAAATATAATCGAAAATTAATTTTATACATTCTCATTTGTTTGTTTTTTCTAATAATTTAGCTGTTAGTGAAGAGAATGTAGAATGCTTTCATCAGGACATATCTCACGACTCACAAGAGCTGTTATCAATGTAGCCGGGATACTGCCAAGATAAGAAATAGCTGGTAGTTTTTCAAGAGGGAATGCAAAACGTTTTTAAATCCATGGCAATCATCTTAATTATATATAATGCCCATACAAACTTTATAATAGTAAAAATTAACATATTTTTTATTTTAACATGAAAAATTACATAATGATGAATGCATATTATATGTATAATTGTATGTTACTAAAAATTGGTAGTTCATTGCATTTTTTAGTGCATTTTTGATGTAGAAGTGACACGTTAAAATTCATGGAGTTTTTTTTAAATAAGTATACATAAATTTCCTTTAGAATCAACAACTTATGTATGTCCTGGAGGTATGACTTTTCTTTTGCTTCGGTAGACTGGGATATTCACATTTAACTCAACTAAACCGAAGAGGATAAGGTACATGCACTTTAAAATAAATCTAAACACATTTATTATCAAGAAGAGTGGGAAAACATATAGGGAAAATAATCTTAATTAAACCTCACTTAGATACGAACCCCCGAGTTTCCATCGCATAAAAGTCAGTCCAAATGAGCCTGACCACTTAAGGCAGCCTTCTTGATTAGATCGAAAGTATGCAACGTTATCGGGCTTTAAATAAACATGTCTGGGGTGTTTTCTGGAACTACTTCTATATTATGTCTAAGATTATACTCCCTTTTACTCTGCACCTAAAACTACACCTTTTTATATCCATAAGAAAGAGAGGAAATGGATTTACTTATTATCTCAAAGTAAAGAGGAAAGCTCGCAGATAGTCCTCAAATTCATTTAAATCTTCTGTTGTGAGTCTATTAAAAATGTATTTTTTTTATAAGAAGGCTGAATTTAGAGCCATTTTTCATCAAGTCTAGTATTATTTAGTATCATCAATAAAACGTATGATATCATTCTGAAACAAGTTTAAATAAAATCACCTTTAAAAGAGTGCTTTACCAATTATTGTGAATGATACTTTAACCAGTTTCATTTATTCAACGTGTTTATAAAATAATTATTTTAAAATATTTTCTCTTTATATATATTAGAGCTGGGCAGATCAGATATATTGCCGATTAGTCCGATGCCGATCATTTGTTGCCGATTAGGCCGATCACCGATACCGATTATTTTTGTTTCCAATTTTTATATGTGTATAAATTAAAATGACTCTTAAAGTAAAAAAACAAGAGTTACTTTTACTAGTTTTATAATGTCCAATATAGGTTTGTTTTAATAATATGTAAATAGAAACTTTTAAAATGTAAAGGTTGTTTAAGTATTCCTTCTTATTGTTACTGTTAAGACAATTGAACCTGTCATTAAAAATAAACAAATCACAATAATAAACAGCAAATTATGTTCATGAAAAAAAAAGTGTTGTACTTGCATTAAAAGAAAAATGGTTTCCATTTAAACTAAATGTGTGCATGTGCGTACGTCCGATGTTTCATTTTTTGGGCATATTTATTAAATCGAAATTAAACAACACCAATCTGCTAATATTTTATTTTATGATTATTAGATTTGTTACCTGTGAGCGTTTTTAATTCTAATAATGTGCATCTACATAAATTGGAATAAGACCTACGGTAAAAATACATACTCTCATTTGATATTTAAGTAGCGTTGGTTACCCTGTTTATTGTAAACTCAAGATAGAAGTTGTGTTTATATACGTGAGAATAGATTATTAAATTTATCTTTTAGTTTTCAAATTGATGTTTAATGTTTATGACTTATGATTTTAAAATATACCCATACATTTTGAATAAACAGCATTAAAAAAATGAAAATAAAATCTCTTTATATGAGCATGCACTATATTCTTGCGTCTGATATTTCATTTTATAACTATTTTTAACAAATCGATATAAAACAATGCCGATCTGCTAACATTTTATATGATGGTTAATACATTTGATACCTGTGAGTATTTTTATTTCTAATAACGTGCATAAATTAGAAAAAGGGCCATGGTAAATATATTTATTTTGATATATTTTGTTAGAATGTTGGATGTGCTGTTTATTGAAAACGTAAGTCGCTAAGATAAAGCTAATTATTGAATAGATTACAAACGAGGGAAAAGGGATAAAAAAATGTTTTTAATGTTTTTAGGACTTAAAATATACCCACACATTTTGAATAATCGGCATAAATAATCGGAGATTCAAACCCCGATCATCGGAATCGCATGTTATGCGATAATCGGCCGATGATCAGATTAATAATCGGCATCGGCCCAGCCCTAATATATATATATATATCTTTTTAAGGTCTGATACGCCATTCCATATATAAATTGGTTGAACTTCATTATCACCACATTGTAAGTACCTCACATGACTCATACATTGGTTTTTATTTTTAATGACTACTGATTGGCTATAGCCATCGTAAAACAAGCAGTTTAGTTTTGTATTTTCTCATATAATTGATTTAAATAAATTACTAACTCAAAAACTGATTTTAATACAGTAAATAATAGAATAAGCATTAAATTACTTTAATAATGCTGGACAAGAGCCAGAAAATATTTATTTTTGATAAATAAACAAAATATGTACTATTATAATAATCACCACTCTTGTAATTTTTTTTCGAAGCTCATTTTAATAACCATACCCTAATGAAGAGGGTATGAGGAAGGTTTAATTTGGAGGAAATGTATCCATATTTTCATATGAGAGCGGGTAGCTAGCCAGCGGAACTTCTGCTCCAGACATTTTCATACCCCTAAAATATAATTTGAAGTAAACTTAAGGTTTCGTCGACACACCCATTATAGTGGAGATAAGATTAGAAAAATCAACTCTCAGTGTATCGACTAGGGTTTGAACCGCGATACCTTTGTCCCTGTCTATCCAATTAAAAATAAGAATAACGTTTCAGACCATGTGATCACCCTTGGTGAGTGAAACCCGTTTTCATTGAGGGGAATTATTACGATTGTCACTACCGATACCTTCCGCTAGCAATGTGATGTAGGGTGGTTTATTTACTCTCCCTTTATCCTATGGTGGTGGTGGTGGTGGGGGGGGGAGGTAAATGCTCCACACACACCTCTGCAATAAACCACCCCGCCACCCCCTCTATCAGGGAAATAACTGCAGCCCCGCTTCCTCCAGGCCGTGAACACACGCAATATTGAATTGATGAGAAATAGCACTCCCGAGCTACAATTGTGCAATATCAATACTGCACTGTGGGGAGGGGGTAGTTTTCCATAGGGGGGGATGAGACTACGTGACAGACCCACGTTATGTAATGCTATGTTACCTTATGTTAGAGGTTTGGGGGAGTAGCCAGCAGTAATGGAGGTAGAGGGGAATTGGTCCCGAACTCCCCTCAGACTTTGACTAATTCGCATAACACCTTTCTCGTCCCCCCACCTTCTCTACCACATCCCCCCACCCCCCACACATAACAGAGACCCCCTCTTTCCCCTCGAATAGCCGGTATAGTGTTTCTGTACGCGGCCCATAAAGAGAACGTGTTCTTTTGTTTCATTGAAATTCAAAGTTTAACTCGATCTTTTCATTATTATTTTTTTCACTGAATTTCACACAAGACGTTAGTATAAGCTTTGCAAGGGTAGTATTTTTAATGGATTAGAAAGAATGTTTTAGTATAGATAATTATATATGTATATATCCTGCATGTAGTGAAAACTAATATATGCATAATTTATTTTTAAAATACTTATTGTTAAGTTTATTTTGTTGATTGCGTTCCCAAAATGGTTGCCCAGTCTTACTACATAAAAATGCAATCACATTTCCAATTCAAACTCTCTCAATAGTGTAATTAGATCCAAATAGCCCAGATGGACTATAAAAAAACTAGGAAGTTTTCAACAAATTAGTCTAGCTTACAAATCTAGGTAAATTAGCTATAAATCAGACTAGCTTACAAAAATAGGTAAATTAGCTATAAATCAGACTAGCTTACAAAAATAGGTAAATTAACGATCAATCAGATTAGTTTACAAAACTATTGTTATTGGTTAATTGACAAATCATGGTGGTCTCATCATAATGACAAATTAATTAAATCAAATTAAATAAAATAATTAAAAATTTCAGAGAAATGGTATGGTCTACCGCCCAGACTTCTTTTATCCATTACCTAAATATGGAGACATTACATATAACTTGGAAATTTTTAATACCAAGTAATATATTATATTGTTTCAGACATAATGGAAAAAATAACCTTACATTTTAACAAAAATACTAAACAAGGCTAAATAATATACACATCACTTACAAAGGTACGTCATATATCACTCTTTAGAGATGATTCGATCCTGTCCAACTCATCAGGCCAACCGATAAGGGGTTCTGGCAAAAGGGGGGGGGGTCAAATCCCTGGGGTCTGTGCATCAGAGGGGGCCCGGCTCGCCTTCGAGAATTTTTCTTCTAATTTTGGGCGTAAATATAAATGCTTTAGTGAAACGGAAGAAAAGTGCAATATAATAAGAAATTAAATTAAGTACACTAATTACCACTATTTAAACTTGAGTTAATAAGCCATAAACACGATTAAAGTTTATGCTGTTATGTTGGTGACTTAACGTAAAAATTCAAGTATCTTAAAGTGATACACAAGACAAACATTTTATAAATCTACTCTACAGTCCCTAAAACTGCTCAACAAAATAACAAATCTCAAAGCTGCAAATTTATTTCCGAATATTGGCGTTGCCTTGCGCACATTCTGCACACCCCTAGTTTCTGTTGCTCAAGCAAAATTATCTTTTAGTGTGGCTATGAGAATAAATAACTGCTTGAGAGCAACAATGGATCAACAAAGACTAACTAATCTGGGAAAACTATTCATTGAATAAAGACCCGCGCGGATATTAAACTTTAACTCCATCATGGTCTTTTCTCATTGAGATTAGGTGACCTGACGGTCTAGAGGTGATATGTAGGGCTTATGTGCTGGGGGCCCGGAGTTCAATCCCAGGTCCTACACAGATTTATATGATTGCAAAACCCTTTCTTCACCTCTGACAAGACGTATTAATCTAATCTGGGAATGTGTGGAATGCCAGTTCTCCACTATGGTTCGGATTCCACGTTAAACTGTAGGTCCTTCATTTCATCTCACAATCACTCTACCATTACACATTAGTGTGTGTATAACCCGAACGGGTAGTAAGACGCGGTGCTAATAATAATAATAATAATAATAATAATAATAATAATAAACTTATAATCGAGATTTCCAGCTAATACCTTGAACGCGGGTTTGTATTCTCCCATTCGGGCTTCATGCCCTTTACACAGTAATCTACAAGACCTGATTATTCTAACAATATATTTTGACGAGCACAGGGTATTAAACTCATCATTATATAACAGTCTCCCTTCCCAAGTAGCCTCATCATTTTTTGGCCCAAATGTCTTGCAAATTATTTTTTTAAATCCTCTTTTTTATGTTATGTATTGCATGAGACCATTCATATCAATAGAAGGACACCGATAAATTATTGTTTTGAATAGTCTGAGTTTTATATTCCCTTAAAGCAAGCAAGATAACGAGAAATTAGTGAACGAGTAATAACATGTTTTTCAAGGTTATCTCTAAATTATTATTATTAATCTTTGTTCTTTGTGTAGGCTAATCATAAACTTAGTATTTTCAGTTTTCATTTCTAAACCAATCTCCTTACTAGTTAAGCCCTAATTAGTTAATATTTCTAGTCATGTATTTGTTACACTTGTTCACATCTTTTTAAATAATTTTGGTTATTGTGTTCGTTAATATTTTGGGGTTTTTACTCCATTAGACAAAATTTCAATAACAAGCTTACCACAAAGAATAAGTTTATTTAAGGTGTCAGACTTCTGTGCTGGCGGCCGGGGATCAATCCTCAGTCCCGGCTCGTTATGTTATTTTTGTAAATTTCGGCATCTCACCTACATAATAGTCAAATCTCTTATTTTGGAATTTGAAATTCGTAATATTCCTGTTACTGTTTCTAGATTCATATTATATATTTATATTTTGGTTTTATTATTTCATGGTTGGCTTGAAAGTCTTTCATTGATTTCTACTTTTACTCGTCACTGGATACGAGGCAGTTATATATATTTTTTTATCTTTATTTAGGCACAGTTCGGCTAGAGTTATACTTGTGGATGAACTTTAACTGGCCTGTTAGGTAATCCCTATTCGCACGCGGCTTTCTACAACTGCAACTTTGAAATCTTTGATCGCGCGTGGCGGCCCTCCTATTTTATTTTATGTAATCTATGTGCAGGGATGTAAAAAAAAACCTATAATTTACTAATATCGATATTTTCCTTTAGATACTAGTAGTTTTTACTCGATATTTTTACTGATAATAGTACTTACACTCCGGTATCGGATTGGTACAGAAAAAAGTTTTTTTTTATCTTTTCTCATGCTGGGATTAAAAATTTACTAGGGCGGACTGTGGGGAAAGAATAAATAAGAGTTTTGCCAACTTAGTGACTTTGTTACTAGACCTAGTTACTTTTACTGGTTTGAAAAGACTAATTTTCACTTTTGGCGCCTAGCGACTTATTTGGTGAATGGCGACTTTCCTTAATTTTCTGTCAGGTGCATGTTCATTATTTTAAATTTTAATGCTGTAGAATTTTTATTCTTGAGCTAGCGAAGTCCAATAACACACAATGTTTTTCTTCTGTTTATAGAAGAGCTCTATCTGTAATTCACTAATCACAATGGTATCGCTTCGGATCGAAAGGTCACCTCAGTCCACCGATGTATCTTATATTCAGTTCAGATTAATGTACTCATGCTCACGTGTAGGAAGTGTGGTAAAGAAAAAACACACTCACTACACCCATTCAGGACTCGAACCCCGATATACCCATCACTGGAGGTACAGTCTATTGCGAGAGTACCGTGTTAGAGCATGTGGCCACCGATGCTTGTTAGCTTATATGTTATCAAACACTTGCACCTGGGTTCAAGCCTTGTTCCACACATCTTGTTATTTATCTAACCTGTACTCCCACCACGCAACTGGGGAATGGTAATCCCATTTTGAAATCACGTTTCATGAATATGGGCCCTTCTTTTAATAAAATAGCAATTAGATTTGTATGCACTGATAAACATTTGTGTTCGTATTTAAAACTTGATTATACATGGATTCTAGGAATGTTGTTTATGTTAAAATAATATAACGTAGTTGGGATTGTATAATCCAAATCCCACCATTTTCAGCAATCAAGTGGTCTACAGACATTATCATAGTCATTTAAAATAAACCATTTGATAACAATCCCACTTATTACATCACCAATCCAAATATTTTGAAGTGCTCCACTATTTATCTGCGTGTAAACAAAAACCAACAATGATAAATAAACATTGGTAGGGTCAGTTTCAGTAAAATGGGGTATCGTTTAGATTTTATAAACACGCACTTGTGGTTAAGTGAACAAAGGCGTTTTTTTTGTCTTGTGGTATTTACAGGATAGTTGGCCGAGTGAAACAAACTCCTGTTATAACTCCCCCTTTGTCATTTTGTCTATGTGTTGGTTTTAAGGTTACTGACACGTGCGTGGACATATTTTAATGAAATTTATCAGGGACGTTCTTTGCACCAAATTCGAACTGCGTGTAAATATTTATGTTTTGTTATCTGGTTACTTATGTCTAAATGGTGGCTGGTTTAAAAAAATGTTGTGATTTACATTTAAATTAATAAGCAATCGGTTGAATAATTCATTATTATTTTTTAAGATTTGATATTTATGGCAAAATTTACCTCTGACACTGTCTGAACAAAAATTATTCTCAGTGAGTATAACATGAATTATTATTCATTTTAATTTAATCTAATTTATTGGCCAAGGAAACATATACACTTCTAATCCATTATTAATTTTTACAATTATCACTCGTTTTAATAAATAAAATAATCTCCTTTTTTAATAATATTTTATCATTTAATTCTAATTTGCCCAAGTACCTAATTTAAACCAATCAATATAATAAAATTAAATTACTCATTAACTAGATTATAACATTTTTTATTCAAGTTTTCAATCGTTAAAATCTTTTTTTATCATAACTCCATTTTATTATCTCAATTGCATTACTGTATATTTACATTTGATTTCTGTTTTTAAAAACGATTGTTTCAATTTACCCAAGACATCTTAATTTCTAATATTTTGGGTTTTTAATCTAACATATCTAATTATATGTATATTATTATCTTTATATTTGTTGTGTCAATATTAAAACCTGAACCAATTTATTAAAACTGAAATATCAAAGTCTTATATTTTTAATCCAAGGAAAAATATTGAGACAGTGGTAACAGTAATAACATGACAAAACATTCTTAAAATGAACTTAGAATAATTATTTTGAATGGCAGAGGCGAGATCTACTGTTCAGGTAATTACTATTAGTAGACAAGGACTTTTAGAAAATACAAGCACATTTTTGCGGGAAGCATGATATAATTTATTTGTATTATAAGTGTTATTATATATATATATATCAATAATAAACCAAAAACTTAAGATGGATTGATGTATGAATACTTGAAGGTATGTCTTTATACTGTATTTATTTCCTTTACCAATGGAACTAAATTTTGTCTATAGATTTCTGCTGACATTAATCTTAAGATTAGTTTCACCAAGGTATAATGAAGATATTTTCTTAAATGGCTTTTCACTCTCCTTCACGTATATGTGGATATATTTCACATTTACTTTATTCGGATGGTTTGGATATCTCAAAAGTGTAGTGAGTAATACGTGGCTTACAAAACAAACAAAAATATATTTTGCACTGATATTTAGAATGTTTATCTCCCCAGTCAAATATCTAGTCTATAAACACATAATGTGTGACAATTATCTAAATAATGACCTTAATTTAACCATACAAAGTAAAGTATTTTAAAATCTACATCAAAATATAGTCTATTTAATAATACTTCACTGAATATTTTAACTCATACCTTCCATTAAAAACATGGATTCATTAATTTCTCCTTGGATGTCAAGCTGATACTTTTCCTTGATCATCAATCTAGACTGGTAACAAATTAATGCTATGATCAATATTACATTTTATTATTTAATAATAACCAATGTTTACGGAGTTAAAAACATAAGTCCCTAAATAGATGTAATTATTTAAAAATTGCACTTTAACTATTCATCCAAATGCTTATAGTTTAAAATTCAAATACCAATGGTTTCTTCCCAATGGGTTTACCAGTCATTACCCTGAACAAGATTTTAGATTCTTCCTTTTGCATTGCATTTCCTTCCCACCATAATATACGAGAGTTGATTACTCTAACAATGTCTTGTTGTGAGTTCAGGTATGTATCTCATCATTATGTAACCTCCTCTACCATCTAGTAGACTCATCCCTTTTTGAATGAAATATCTTCCTAAGCACCTTGTTTTCAAATACCTTAAATTGGTTTTCGTCATTTAAGTTAAGAGACTGCATTTCACACCCATAAAGAACAACTGGTAAAATTATTGTTTCAAGAAGCACGGTTTTATTTAAAATAATTACAGTAAAATAATAAAACTACATGGAACAACGCCTATCGCTTGACAATAGTGATTTGGTTAGGTTAGGTTAATTTTATAACCGGCTAGTTCATGAACTCACGATACCTGAAATTTCTGAAAAATATACACTTATTGCAGTGTTGCCATATTGGGGATTCAAGAAACTGCAAACAATGGTGCGTTTTGATGCACCTAGCTTGTGTGCTTTTGAGAAAATTCAACCTGTACAATTTCAATACGTAGTTGTCTAGTATATGTACCTTGCATGGTGAACATGATACTCAGCCCATGAGGGATGTATTTACTGACAACAGCTATCCACAATAATGGTTTAAAAATTATCTCTATCTTGTAATGAGTCATAACACGCCACTGGTTAAATATACTCACAATTGATGGATAGGGGAAGTAGCAAAAAAAAAAATTAGGAGAAAAACATTCTCATTACACTCAACCGTGATTCAAACCCTAATATCCACATCACTGGCAAATCAGACAATATGAGCTTTACGTTCATTCCGCTTGCTCACCAACGTGGGGTATAAAAATGGTGTCTAGCATCACAAAATAAAGTCAAACCTATAATTGTTTTCTGATCAGTTGACCGATTGTCAATTATATCTCGTACGGTCACACAGTTTTGTTTTTTATCGAGATATAATCTCTTTACAGAAAAGCAATCCCTTCTATAATATCGTAGGAGATAGAAAGAGAGAGAGAGAGTATACAGATGGACGGGCATTGCACGGGGGGGTTATTTACATGACCGGAACGATGTTTACCCGTGTGTTTGTTTTGGTCGAATAATCGAGTTAGCGTACTTAACATAATAACCAGTCAGGGGGAGCCGTTTCGGTTAATATTCTAATTGGATCACTAAATAACTCGGTGGTCTGCGAGCCCTTCATAACGAGGTTAGTAATATTTGTACACTCCGTGGTGGCAGGCCTGCGCCGCGTGCTTCCCACACTGTCAGGAGTAGTTGCAGCACCACTCACTGGTAAGTTGGTCTTGCAAAGAGATAGAGGATCCGGGTTTGACCACAGGGGGTGACTGATATATTATATTAATTGTATAATATCTTACTATTGTATTTGGAGATTATATATTGTTTAAGAGGAGTTCTCCAGAAAAAAGGGGGACATGATATGATTGAGTGAAAAACCTGTTCGAATGTTTCATTAATATTGTAAATACTTTCCATAACAATTTTATGTTGGTTTAATGTTTGGGTTTATTATTTTACATATTTATTTTTTGTTATGTATATTTTTTGCTATATCATAATTATTTAATTAATATAAACAATAAACATAATGGTGGTATAAGCCCGTTTACGATAGACCACAAATCAAATTATGATAAAGCTGTATTTATGTATTATAGTTTAATAAAATGCATAAACTGATATAAATATATTCACTGGCTGTTATTAAGAGAACATTAACATACAAAACAACCTTTTTTTTTGTTCTAGGAATATATTAAGGGGGTTAATGTGTCTTTCTCTCTCCCTATACATGTATATATGTGTGTGTATATACATATATATGTGTATACATATGTATCCATATATAAATAATTATATAAAGGTATTTTTAAATAAAGTATGCAATCGTTTCTATTTTTTTTTTTTACATTTTCCAAAAATTCCAACTCTGACATTTTACTCTGATTTCTTAGTTTTTTATTGTTAATGCATTTTAATGTTTCATTTTCTATAATGTAATTTAACCAGTCTCTAACTATTTGATCCAAGAAAATTTAAGATGTCCTCATGAACTCTTTCTTTGCAGCTTTAAAAGGTATTGGCTCTGCATACAGAGGGCCTATAATATTTTGTAGCTAATAGAGAGCTAATGATAATTTTTATTTGTGAAAAATGTTTTAAATGCGTTGAACAATGTTATTCTTGTCAAGCTAGGACCATCAAAGCTATGCGTGAAATAATATGTAGGGGAAAGTAGCCTAAATGGCACCACTTTTTAGTAATCACCGTATAAAATCCAAATGACTCATTGGTTAACCAAAATAAATATCACAACATGAATGTAGCTGTTTTGGCTAACGAACTTAATTTTTTCACCTAAACTATTTATTTTGGCCTTACTTTTAAAGATGTGCAACTGGTGCCATTTAGTCAACCAGTCTCCTAAATCGCACCATGGGTTGCTAAAATCGCACTTAGAGTCAAAATACATAGGTTTGAAAAGTAAATATAAGACATTTACTTTAATGGTTAACTAATTATGTATTCCACGAAAAATACACAACAAAAAAATTATTCATCATATCAAAAATGAAAAGTCTATACAAAATTAAAAAAATATAAACCATATTCACAACAAATAAACTTAGTTTTATTAAAGAAAAGGTAAAAGCTGATTGGTTACTCACTACGCATAAAGATTAAATCAGTTTTAACTACTGTCAAATTTTTATAAAACATTTAAAAGTAACATTTTATTAATAAAACAACCCTGAATGTTGAACTAGTAAAACTCATAGGTTTAGTGGGCTAAAAATCTAAAAAATATGTATGCAAATACAAAACAAAAATTGAGCCAATTATAAAGTTGTAAAAAATAAAAATCTATAGGCCGAAAAAAGCCTGACATTAACTTTTAGGCTTGCAATTCTGTGCAACAGTCACATTTAAATCTTTTGATTTTTTTCGAAACACCAGCACATGTTTCATGAGCCCATTTTTTGCATAATTGACATTGCACCATATCCTCCACCATGCCTTCTTCACATATGAAACAATACCAATCTTCAGCAACAAATTCAATCACAGCATTTTCGGTAAATTTTAATTTCTTTTTAGCGGCTGCTGAGTGATTACTATTATTTTCTGGGTGTTTTTGAGCTCTTCTTTGACTTTGTGACGAATTTCCATGTTGATCAGCAGTTGTTTTATTTTTTCTCAGTTTATTGGCTATTTGAAGAGATTTTCTCTCCATAATTTGCTGGAGCTTATTTTTATATGGACTCGAAGTCAAAATCTCAGCTTTTTGGGCACCTTTTATCTGTATTTTCCTTTGTTTGGCTGTTGGGCGTGGCAAAGGGCTTATATCATGGATTGTGACACGAAGACTTTTGGAAGGTTTAGAACTTAGTGATCTTGTAGATGAATTCTTCTCTGGGACAATCGCAAATTCCTCTTCTTGGCACTCTTGCTCATCACCAGGAGGAATAATTATTGGTGTTTCTTCAGGCTCATTCACGTAATTGGCTGGTGAGTGGATGTTGGCTGGAACAAAGTCAGCGTCTGAAAATACATTTCTGTCCACAGGCCAGATTCCAGTGGCTTTGAAACCACTCATTGCATTACTCACGGTGGCTGCTCTGCTGTATGCCTCAGAAAGCAAAGCAGAAACTTGAAACTGAGTGACAGGTGGCTCGTGAGTTCGCAGCCACTTGGAAAGTGCTTCGTCGTAATATGTTTGAAAGGGCTTGAATATTGCCACATCGAGAGGCTGAAGACGATGTGTTGTGTGTCCAGGGAGTTGGAGAAGTAAAACCCCATTTAATCTTGCAAGTTGAATAGCCTCAAAATTCTTTGAGTGTGTAGTGTGTCCATCAAGAACCAACAAAACCTTCTTCTCTACAGAAGGCTTGACGTAATCAATAAAATGCTTCAACCATTTTATGAAGAGCTCCGTGTTAATATAGCCTGTATCTGAAATTTCCACAATACTTCCTGGTGGTGCCCCAAATTTTAATGATGGGTGCATTCTTAGCCTCTTAAATATAATCATCGGAGGCACAAAGTTTCCACTGGCACTTGTACAACAGACGATTGTAGTATTCACCCCTCTCTCACCACTGGAAACAGCACCCACTTGATGTCGTCCTTTCTGTGCTACTATCTTAGGCGATTTCTTTTGTACAGTAGAGAAGCCGGATTCATCAACATTAAAAATGTTCAAGGCGTTTAGTCCATTTTCATCAACAATATTTGTCAACACATCAAAAAATTGAAATACATTTTCTTTGTTAAAACCCCTAGCCCTAGCAATAGACACATTTTCAGGTTGTCTTAGACTGAGTGTAGGATTCCGCTTCATAAAGGCATAATACCATTTTTTTCCCGCGATCTTCTTTTCTTTGTTGAAAGGATTGGGTAGATGAGGATTAGCAATAAGTACTTGAAAAGCTAGCTTCCTAACTTCAGTTATTGTAAGGCCAAACATGCTCTCTTCAAACTTTAAAATGACCTCTACGAGTTCCTTTTCAGCTTCTGAAGGTAAGGCTGTTTGTCTACCATTCACAGCCTTGCTGCTACCACGATTAACCCCCCGATTAACTTTTCCATGAAAATGCCTCAAAAAAGTCTTTTTTGGTATCTCATACTTCCTGCAACATTCATTTAGTTTAATACTCCCTTCTTTAAATTCCATCAGAGCACGGGACATATCTTCTGTACTCCACTTTCCATACACCCTTTTAGCCATTGCAAGAAGATTCTATAACAAAAGAAAATAAAACCCTGTTCAAGTTGCATAAATCGCACCGGTGCTATTTAAGCAACCTAGTAGTGGTGCGATTTCGGAAACCACGCCATTTTATGAACTATTGCCTCCCCAAATTACATGCTTGGACTAAACAAATATTTAACTGCAATAAATGCTTCTTAAAAGTATGCCTAGCAATATTAATAAAAGCAGTATATACATTATTGTCTCACCTGATGCCTGGGTCCTTAGGAAAATGATTAAAATATTACATCAAATTAGCTTATTTTCTTTGAAAATTTACAAATCACAAACGAAAACACGGAAAGTCTTCAAACTACTAAAGCATCATGGGAGTGCTGCGTAGTTCATTCTCAAGTCACTAGGTAGAGCATGAATGCATTCGGTTCATTTTTAAAGACAGTGGTGCGATCTAGGAGCCGGTGCGATATTGGCAACTTTCCCCTAAGTGTGCCATGATTATGTCTCATACGTCACTTTTGATTTTCATAGGACAATTAGTGTGTGTGTGTTTCTATTTTCTGCCATGTTTGATTGAACGAAGTGTATTGACAGGTATTTGTAAAATGTTCACAGTGCTAATATGGCGCATATAAAATTTCTTGCCATGACGGAGATACACACAGAATTTCCAAATGTTTTCTCATTACTTTAGAAGACTCAACTAACAATGGTTCTTGAGATTGCCTTTGCATGTAATTTATAATAAGATTGCCATGCTGTAAGTTTAATACTCTACAGAAATTAATGTTCAACATATCCTCAGAGAGAACTTTCTAACCTCAAAAACTCTTTTTATTGGTTTTTGTACGCCTGCATAACTTACACTTTAACACTACAGTATTTCTGTTTCTATTCCGTTCATTTTCTTTAAAATATCTAATTGAATTTCTTTACTGGCCCGTTAATATTACTGTTTTTCTACCTATAATGTCACAATCATCAATATATTCGATTGGGCACTAAAAACATAATATGAGCCAAATAAACAAATTGCAAGAAGCATTTAACCATATCTATATAAAAAAAGGGTTTATAGCTTGAAACAATAGAATGTAATTTACTGCCATCTATGGATGAGGTAAGAAGTTAATATTTTACTCAATATGAAGAAATAAATAAATAATCTTAAAATGCAATCTGGGTCCTATGAGCCCATATTTTTACCCACAGAGAGATTGGGGTCCTAATCCCAGTCGGGTCTCATAAGTGTAGGGTTTCCTAAATGGTTTTCAACACATCTTCCACGCAAATGCAGGTAGATTACCACTAAAATTCTTCCTTCCTCATCCTTACCCCATTAGAACAATCATCATATGTGCGTATAACCTGAACAGGTAGTAAGGCATAGCTATAAAAATATTTATACAGTAGTAGGTCACTACTAATTTGGGTTATACGAATGTTTTGTTTACACAAATGTGTTAAGTATGGGGGATGTTTCATTTAGAGTAAATGTACCCAAAATTTCTCAGACAAAAAGTAGAAAACCAGGCCAGGACTCCAGCCCCAACCCCCTCATTTGTATTAAGCCAGTCTAATGTACGAGTGAAGCTATAAAACCAAGCGACCACTGATAAGAGTATCATTTTTACTTGATTATATGGACAAATTATTGTTAATTTGAAAAAGTTTGACCTCAAAAGTTGGTGTCCTGAACTCATATTATGGGGTCTTATCAATCTCTTTGTATTTCCCTGAAACTATAGCTGAAATGAATAAATAAATTTATTTCATACTATGTATTTAGATGCTATCATAGTATTTAATACATATGGGTGTTTTTTATTCGTATTCCAGATCAAAAATTAAAAGGAGGTGGTTTACTTATGATATTTTGATATTTAGTTTATATTTTTAAATTGTTTGAACAATATAGTTTATATCTCTTATGACCAACAAAATATAAAGTTTATCTCTCTGAGGAAAAGTTTTAAGATTGGTTTAGAGAGAAATTAAAAAAAAAAAGTTTCAAACTATAAAATATTTTGTGAGAAGGATTGTGAGATGTTATATCATTTTTCTGGGAATACAAATTTTTAACTAGAAAGGTTATGTATTTTAAACAATACTAGTAGAGAATGAATAGTAAGTATATAATTTAGAAGGAGTATATTCTCATTTTTGTGGATTGAAAGAATGATTTTATTTAGTAAAATCCACCATTAATAGCCTTACATTACCTTAATTACAATCTTTGATGTTCTTCTCACTAAATGAGCTGGAATATTTAGTCTGTGTGACAATGTAAGTGAGTATCGTTAGGATTTCTTAAGTTTAAAATAATTTTAATTACTCTTAACGCAAAGAATTTTTTTTAAGGAATTCGGCATGGGCATTCTCAGTCCATTGTTTAAAAATGGAAGCCCTTCCTTCACCTCTGACAAGACGTGTATTAATCACAACTTGTGAATGCCACCGTGGTTCGGATCACACGTTAAACTGTAGGTCCTCCATTTCATCTCACAATCACCCTACCATTACACATTATCGTAAGTGCGTATAGCCCGAATGTGTAGTAAGAAGCGTTTTTAATAATAATAGTAATAATGATAATAATAATAATAATAACTATTAAAAATGGAAATATTTACTCAAAGCTCGTAATATAATATTTGAAACGAAATAATATACACTAGCAAAACTGAGCTATGTTTGACATTTTATTAGTGGTTGTACATCTTATGGTTATCGCATTGATATTATAAATATACCTACATATTTTCTATGTTAAGTAATTTAATTTCTCAAAGAGCTACGAAGATATGATAAAAAAATCCGCATCAGACTGGATCCCTTATAGTCATTTTGACGAAAAATTGAGGGTAACCATTTTGTTTATAATATTTATGAATGCTTATAAATGAAATTTAATCAACATCATTGGAGCTGATTTTGATAAAATTACTTTTTCCTCTTTTCACCGTTCAGAAAAATACCCTTAATATCGGGATTGGATATTAAATTCCAAAAATCCCTCGGAGCAACTTTATGAAAACCCTAGACACCAAATTTTAGCCCAATTGGTAAAATAATTTAGTCTCTACTCCGAGGTACAGACAGACTAACAGACAGAAACGAAAAAAAAAAAACATTTTTCGGATTCGGCAGAGGGAGAGAAGCGTCATGAAACGGCGAAATTTATAAAAATCTTGAGTGAGATTTTTTGGACGATCACAATACTTTCTCATCCTGTAAGGAAGCGAGAAAGCAATAATGGATTAACCCATATCTTGGCTATGTATATTAATAATAATAATAATAATAATAATAATAAAAATAATAATAGTAATAATAATAATAATAATAATAATAATAGCCGTTTGAAAACCAAGCTTTTGAATTGCATTCAAATGTGAAACAATTGAAAGTGGAAATATAATTGAATACTATAAATGTATTTCCGATAAATAGAATGAAGTAGCAGTTTTTTTCGCGAGAGTGACTGAAAGCAATACCATTTCATGGTTGACTGGACAAAAGATAAATGTCTTCCACAACGTTTACCAGAAGCACCAATAACCAAGATAAAACAAGATAATCATTATATTTATTTTTCTCCATCAGAAAGTATTCCAAAAGTGAGAAACATGCAAATATATTCATAAGGTTGAGGCTGAAACCAGTTTTATGGTAGAATTCTAGTTAGAAAAACAGTTTATAAAATACAGACACTTTTCTGCAGTCAGCATTGATTATATTTTACTAGATATTAGAATATTTTATAGATATTGTATGATAGTTTATACCAAAGGTTTTACCTATGGATTATAAGACTATACTATCATATCTTGCAGCCTTAGTCAATCTAGACTCTAGAGTCTAGAGCATGCAAGGCTGATATATGCCACCTAAGTATCAATACTGTCGATTGTTCTGAATCTGCAGTCTCGTATTCGTACCAGGTCATGTTTTCAAAAACAGAGATTGTTTTGCCAATTAGCATAACACAATGTATTAGCAAAAACTGGTAACTTAGGGGGAAAATACCTTCATTTTCTGGTTTATAAAAGCAAGTTTTTAGACTTTATAAGGGGAAGAGGTCCGGAGGAGGAAAGCAAGTTTTTAGGGGGCTATTTCGATGTGATTCACTCACTCAGCTACCAAGATACAGTAACTTGGAGAAAATTATCCTACAGCTTGATTCTCTGATCAATATAGAAGAGGATGCCCTAAACCATTTTGGAAATCTGAAATAGATAACAACCGCGCAGCACCAGGTGGTCCTGTGATCGACACCAGTTAGAGTTAGAACACTGAAGATAGGTCAGTGAACGGAACTACTAAGTTAGGACATTGATATAACGAGGATATTTTTCTAAACTCTTTCAATTAGTTATAAAACTTACATTTATACACTCGTATGTTAAATAATCTATTTCAATAAACAAGATCAAAACGATTCCCACAATTATTTGCCACTGCCTACACATCCCACTAAGCCATCTTGACAAGTAAGTCCACTAGTTGGTGTAGTAGCGACAATACGTATTAGCTATAAGAGTGTCTCAAAAATGTCATTAAAATAAAAAAGGGAAAATTCTAAGTCTCACCCTCTAAAAAGTTTATTAGTGATGTAGTAGTATTACTCTTAAAATTTAGGTTCATTTGATAATCATTTAGAGGTCCCCCACAAGCCTGCCTTTTAAGGTAATTTTCCATTTTTGACCCTTCTTGCTAGAGTGTGGTTGGTAAGTCGGTAAGTGGAATTGACATCATACTAAATAAATACATTTTATTGTCCTATTCTTATTAATATAGTAGCTAGTTTCAAAAAAATCATATATGGTTATATGTTCATACAATACATAAAATAGCTGTTAGACAGCGCTTTATTTGCTGGACATAAAATCTTACAGGAAACCTTACGTGTTGATCATTCCAGTTAACTAGTTACTTTCCTCCCTCAATCCCCCTCATTCCCCCTTTTTTATTTTGGTTGGCAGCAGATTTCCAAGAATGGAACTGGAACACCTGTAACATAAACTTGTTGGGATGGTCATAGTTTTAGTGTTTTTGAGAATTGCGCAAGACAGGTCACACTGCTGTGATCCACTCTCTCTCTCTCTCTCTCTCTCTTTTAGCTAAGCATTACAAAAATAAAGAAATATCGCAACATTAAAATATTTAGTTATGTGTGAATTTTTTATAAAAATTGCGTCAAAATTAACCCTAAACAGTAATAATATCTGCTGTATAAGCTATCCCTGTGAAACTATATAGGGTGATCGTGTTTCATTGGGATGTGATTTGATGCACAATTTCGTATTTTACCATTGGTTTCAAAAACTCACAATTTGGGAAAGTGCTGAACAGTTATATTCAGATGTGCCTTTTTTGATCAAGTCACCACTTTCTATCAGACCAAATTTTCAATTTTTCCAAAAAAGTAAAATATAGCTATGAAGAACATGTCCGCCTGATGATGCAAAAGACAAGAAACAATCCATCAAATTAAAAAAACCATAAATGTTCAATAAGAAGATGGATAAAATGTTCGATATTAGTCACACCAATAGCCAAAAGCTTATTAAAAAACAAAGAAAACTAGCAGTTTCTAAAGATGCAGCAGGAGTCAAGAACCGGTTCAATCTGACCTGTGGACAAAATACTCATTGGGTGGGAAATGTGGTCTGCTCTACGTAAAGAACGATTTGATCAGCGTGTAACTGCTCTTATAAGCCCCCAAAATATTCAGTAAGCTTCAACGTCAAATACTAAAAAATCTATAGGTACTGGTAATGGTGAAGACAACATTGTTGGCATCTTAAACACTTCGCCCTACGCTGCCAATATAAAAATCAACACCGAAGAAGAATGAAAAGTTGAATTCATTGCATCACAATTCAAAACCTTTGAACGTGTTGGACGTAAACGCAAACATATTGTGTCACCATCAGTTTCAGCTGTGCTGGACTGGACTAATACGAGAATAAGGAAATCAACCATGATTTTGGCGTCCGTAATCAATGTGACAGGATGTTATACATCTTGCGCAGTGCTTTCCAAGAGTACCTACCATTCATCGACATTACATGCAACGTCGCCGTGAAGATGCACACAAAATTATACTTATTAAGCTTATAAATCAGGTGTCTACTAAGATGGTTATCTATTGGCTGGTATGACTGGCCCTAAAAAAGTAGAACAGCTACCTTTTCTAATTTCCTGTTTATTTGAAGGTACAACTAAAACACCTTGGTTTTCCGGAGTTGGCATCTGGCCCTGGTCAAGCAGCAGCTGAGGCATCACGTGATCAGTTGAAGTCATGGAACCGTGGTAGTCGGTATATTTATTAATACGACTGCTTCGAACACAAGAAGAATGAATTGAACCTGTACAATTCTGTAAAATCTAATTGGGATAAATCGATTGTAGCTATATTACTGACGCCACATGATAGAAGTGCTTCTTTAAGACGCTTTCAACTTGTGTCTTTGGCCATCTACTGGTCCAGATATCCTTATTTTTAAGAGATTCTGAGACTAAGCTCAACCATGAATATAAACAACAAACCATTCCAGTTATACCCACATATGAGTTTCAGAAAGACTTCGAATCTCAAAAATTAAAGGAGACTCATTCAAGGGATGATGAGGTGCCACTTGACCTTGCAGGATTACTGATTGGGTTTAATGTTGCAGCTACTCAAATTAGGAAGCTTGCTAGTCTTCATAGAGCTCACTGGATGGTAAATGCAATCTATTCCATGAAAATCCAACTGTTGGAAGATAACGAAACTACACTTCACCTGACAGCTCATGATCTTCAAGTAATTAAATGATTCAACAAGTTTTCTGTCAGCGCTTACATGCAATCTTAGTTAACAAGCAGATCTTTAGCTGACGCACCACTTAGCAATATTCTGTTGATCCAATGTCTTCAAAATTATCGCAATGAAAAATTGAGAACAATTGGTCGTAGGGCTTTGTTGCGTCACTCTTGGCACCTAATCCCAGAGCTAGCAACGCTTGATATTTTCTCTTAATATCTGTCTCTTGAAGACAAAGCACACATTGTGGAACATAATCTCACAACAGAAAGAGGTTCGCACTCACTTATGTTATATCCTCTCACATTCCGTGAGATAAAGGTTTCTCGCAGTTTATTTCAAAAACTTGGAATAGATGACAACTTTCTTGATGCACCTGTTGAAATCTGGCCAGAAATCCAGTAATTCAAGAAAGCTGCATATTTAGTTAAAAACATGCCGTGTGTGGATTATTGTGCTGGACGTGGTGTAACATTGATACATACATTTAATGAGACCACTAAGGATGAGGTGCAGAAGCAGTACTTATTACAAATTGTTGACAAACATAGGAAAGACTTTTACCCTGTATAATCACGGGGAATTTTCTCTAATGTAGTTTCATGGTTTAAGTAACAATTTTGTAATTTTGTATTATTTACAATATAATATTTAATTGATAATAAATGTTTCCAGCAAGACAGTAAGTATTTTTATAATATATTTTAAAGACTTTACAATAGTTCACTACAATATAGTCAAGTACAGTAAAAGGCAAGGCTCCATTATTTTCAATCGAAAATTGTCCAATAGTTTTCGTATTAAGGGGGTTTGGAGGACCTCTAAATATTGTTTAGTTGAGTTGAAATTTTACCATTTTTTCTAATTTAATCTAGTAAACCATAGAAGAAGCTGACAGTTAACATAAACTTTCATATTTTGGGGACATCCACATACACCTCTATAGTCACTATCATCACATCAGTTCATTGATGATACATATGGACAACCTCCTATGGTGCACCCTGGGTAGCTTTCCGTACCACCATTGTGGCAATTAATCTACATAGAGTTGATCAAAGTGGGTGTAATACCCTTACCAATAAAAAATGCCATACGCTAATAAAAATTACAACATTTACTCACTTATCAAATACCGTACTTATCACAACCAAACAAACGCTTAATTTCTTCTGTTTAAGTAAATACCCACTTACCCAAAATAGTACAACAAACACTCTATCTCGTCCTCTTATGTTATTAATCTCTTACCCAATAAAGTGTAATAAAGTATCCTTCTCAACCTCTTACATAACTACCCACTAGAGTCCAATTAATTATTCATCTATACCTTTTAAATATTTACCCACTTATCCATTGTAATATTATAAAATAATCTTCTCTTTTACTTACATAACTTACCCATTACAGTGCTGCGTATGTTTCTTCTATTTTTCTTAGTATTAAACCACCCACCCATTCCATTTTAAATAGTTCTTCTTATATTTCTCTAACATAATTTCCCATTTAAGTGTGCAGACAAATTTCCATGTATACGTTCTCTAACATATTATCCATCTACCCACTCCGGTACGACAGTTTCATCATCTATTTCCCATACACACACTTTGACTCCACCATGTCCATACAGTTTGTTCAGTGCTCATTATTTTCTGATATTACCATTATGATGCCAATGCCACAAATAAACTGCCCTTTTCTTTCAGACATACTTTATTGAGGTTTGCGAGATTGAGTGTCCTTATTCGAGAAGCGAACGGGTGTGAGACTCAACAATCAATACGAAATCAAGAATGAGAATTTCAAAATCCTTTACTTCGGGAAAAGAACGGGAGCCAGATTCAACAATCGAGACGAATTCGGGAACTAGAATTTCAAAATCCTCTACTTCGGGAAGAAAAAGGGAGACAGATTCAACAATTGAGATGAAATTGGGAACTAAAGTTTCAAAATCCTTTACTTCGGGAAGAGAACAGGAGCCAGATTCAACAATCGAGATGAAATTGGGAATTAAAATTTCAAAATCCTTTACTTCGGGAAGAGAACGGGAGCCAGACTCAACAATCGAGCCGTAATCGGGAATGAGAATTTCAAAATCCTTTACTTCTGGAAGAGAATGAGAGCCAGATTTCAACAATCGAGACGAAATCGGGAACTAGAATTTCAAATTCCTTTACTTCGGGAAGAGAGCAGGAGCCAGATTCAACAATTGAGACGAAATCGGGAACTAGAATTTCAAAGTCCTTTACTTCGGGAAGAGAACGGGAGCCAGATTCAACAATCGAGACGAAATCGGGAACTAGAATTTCAAAGTCCCCTACTTCGAGAAGAGAACGGGATTTAAAATATTTATGATTAATTACTTATTTTACTATCTTAAAACACTATGCAATATATGATTTGTTAAATGAAAACATAAAATAAATCAACTTAACAAAATAACTTAAATAAATACATATCAAATAGTAATAATAGTAAACATTAAAATGTGTTGAGATACCAAATGCTGTCATTATTCAAGATTGAAAGAATATTTCCCGAAATTTTAAAAATTACAGCGTTTTTGACCCGACAAACGGGTCGGGAACGGGAAATACTTTTTACCACAGAAATGTTTAAATTTGGGAATCCCTCACACCCCTGGTACCTTACCATCCACAGGTCGGGATTGTTTTACAGAGGGAGGATTTACCATAGGGAGAATCTACCACAGATTGATTACTCAGTTATGAATAATTGGCAAGATGATCTATATAATTTTAAATTCTAAGTGAATCCTAACCAATGTTACAATTGTCTTAAGTCTGAATTAAAAAATATATACATTTAATTAATGATTTTACATGCCATCCAAATACCCCTTCAATCTTTATGCTGACTTAACCCATTGGTCTAGGTATAGAGAAAATATAGTTTAAAAGGAATGCACCTGAGAAAAAGAGTAATCGGTAAAATATTTATGAAAAGAGTATTCTAACTACAACTGTTATGGATTCGATCCCACACCTTTCCAGTCAAATAAAAAACCAATTAGATAATTTCTAAGCCATTTAATCCACATGGATGCCAACGTTATGGATATACATTTCCATTTACAATATCTCCGTGAAACGTGAATCATGAAGACTTACATGTATATGATTAGAGAAACCGTTACTAGGATTGGGTAGAAGGGGATAGATGAACAGATAAAACATAAATACGTCCATTCACTTTTATTCTAAATTAAATAGGAATAACTTGGATAATAAGTAGAGGAAGATAAGAAAAACCAATTCAACATAAATGGTTTGCTTCCTTTTTTACTTAATTAACTAGTACTAGCTAGGCTGATTAAAGTAAATAGTTGCATAATTTCTCATTTCCCGTCACACAATTTTAACAATGGAGGTAGTCTCAACAATTTTAACAACTCACGGTATCTTGAGCATCAATTGCAACAGCAAAATGTGCTACAAAATTGGCGTGGAAGGGTTGTGGAATGTTTAGTAATTTACCTATACCCTCCGTTCTTTTATTCTGTCATTTTCTCCCTTCTCTAACGCCCAACTCTCTCTCTCTCTCTCTCTGTGACAGCTGTAACGATAGCCTGCTAGTACAATAGCTGCGCAGCCTGGCGTGAATCAATCTTTGAAAACACCCCCCTCAATCCTCTCCCCCCTCCCCCAATTTGTATTCATTATTTCTGAAATTTCTAGCCCTCTGTTTCATTCGCCTTTTCTTTTGTTTATAACCAGTCTTATATTTACTCTACTTTATTCTAGTTTTTTTTTTGTATTTTTCCCCCTCATTTACTTACTATAATGTACACACTATTAAATAAAATTTAATTGTGACCTTACCCACCTCGGTGGCGTAGTTGGCTAACGTGCTAGTCGTGTTGAGCTCGACTGCTGAAGACGGGGAGATCGAGGTTCGAATCTCGGTCGGGGGAACTGGGGGTGTTTTTTCCTAAATGGTTTTCCACTATACCTCCACGCAAATGCGGATTCACTTCCTCTAGTTCAACCTTCCCAAGTCCTAATCCATTAGAGCAATTAGTACTTAAAGCGTATAACCCGAACGGGTAGTAATACTCGGTGCTAAATAAATAAAAAATAATTGTGAGCTTATTCTTAAAGTTTACAACCACATGTCGAAATGAAGCACGTTGCCTACCTGTGACGTACAGGCAAGTTTAAAAAGGGTATCCCAAGTTAATGTTGTTAGGTTTTAATAGGCTGCACTTTAACTTTTATCATTGGAAATTAATTAATACATTTTAAAAATTTTAACTAAATTATTACATTAATAAATAACTATACACATAGTCTTAGATTGTAAACAAATATATATTTATCCTAAAATAAATTGTCTTTAAGCATTTAAAAAAAAAATCAAATCTTATAAAACTATTTAATTTATATATGAAAATGGCCAGGAGGAATCTTCCTGTAAGGATGTGGGAGAAATAAATATGGGGAAGTATATGTCTCTCTAAAATAGTAAAAACGAAAAAAAAATCTCAAACTAAAATCAATCCTGTTGAGGCATGTATATTAGTTTAAGTGTTTATACTCGTCAGTGGAATAGGATAAGTGTTATTAGCAGATAAACTGGAGTCCTCACAGGCTAAATTAATTAGGTTCTTCCTTTTTAATCTATTTCGTAGATTAGCTCCAAGTGTTACATTTCTTAGAACGCCCAAAATGATTCAAATAATAACTTTTGAGTAGGAAAATAGGATTTAATTTTCTTCATATGTTGATTTAACAATTTCTTGAATATCTGTGATGGCTGTCCTGAAATTTAATGACAACTATTTCTCTTCATTTAAAAAGTTTCTCATCTAATGTAACCATTCTCAGGATAGATATTCAACAATCGTTGGTATTACCACGTATAGAAAACCAAACTCTAGATTCGTATTGGAACAATATTTTATTTATTTTGGCCAAAAAATGTTTTGTTTTATAAAAACTGCGAAAAAACCGCCATAATCTCGCAATCTCTACACTTCCATTTTAAGTGTGTCAAGTTAAGAAGAAGCCAAAATCTCAAAATAACATTGATAGTGTTAATACATTTTTATTCGTAGTTTAGAAATTTAAAACAAAGTTATTGAAAGTTGAGTTTCTATTGAACAAAATTTCACACACAATGTCACAGCTCTGAGATCAAATGGAGTATAGAGAAATGTCCATTCATAATTACTAAAATCATCTCATCTCATTGGGCTATGAACATTCGGACATAGCCGGTGCAATGGTATATTATTACAGGCTAATCTTATCCCAAATGTTGCTATAGATTGGTGTAGTCCAGGCATAATGTTATTGCTATTTTTATTAGTATTAACAGAGAGAATAAGAATTAGAAGTGTTCTGTGATGTTTCAGAGCTCCCCTTCCGGCACTTTAGCTTAGTTGACAGCATGTATTTCCCGGGCACGATTCCTGAGGGAAAAATTAATATTTGGTGAGATTGGGGTCTCCTTATTCATAGTAACTAACAGGACAGATTTTGAAGATATGTACTAATTTTTAAAAATTAATACGAGACAATGCTCATAAGTACATAAACTTTGTTCATGATCCCCTGGATGCTGAAATATTTAATTTTTATAGGCCATTTTTGGTTCATATTTTGTATTTTTTTGCTGATTTAGTTCATATTTGTTTGGTTTGTGTTATTTTGGAGGAATTTTTAGGCACTCGTGATGAATAAATATTTTTTTATAAATACTGTTGATATTTTATAAATGCCTACATGTTTCCAACACAGATAGTTTGGATTTTGAAGATAGTTTAGGGAATGAACTTTGTATTAATTTTTCTCTTATCTTTGTAAAATAAACATTCCTGGTGAGAGCCTACAAATAACCTGGAGAGAGTTGAGCTGGGAGGACCTAGCCACAATTTCTGAAGCATATATTTAACCAAGTGAAAGAGCTTGGTTGTTATTACATAAATATTAGTTTACAATTTTGTAAAGTGATTGTTTTATTTAATTGTATGCATTTATTACAAGTTTATGCTTATAATTGTATGTGATTTTTTTTTTAATTCGAAGTAAATTTCTAGAATTTTTTGGTCATATTATATATAATTTTTTTAATCATTTTTATGTCTTCAAAATCCTTTCTCTGGAGATGAATTAATGGCGAAAGAAGAGTGTGTTTAGTAAGTTGGTTTAAAATGTGCAAGCTTAGTACCCCAAATAAATAATAAATACAGAGATTTGAGGATTATTCCCTTCTTATAAAATATTAATACGTCAGGTTAGGTACGTTGTTTATATTTAAAGCTCTTAAGTCTGGTTCCCCAGTGACATAATTATTGAAGTTAGAATCCCGGCTAGGTGAATTGAGAAAGTGATTTTCCATAAATTGTCTTTTCATCCTATCCCTACGCAATGCTGGTATATTTTCTCTAAAATCATACCTTCCTGAAAAAAAAAAGAATAAACGTTTATTTTCATTAATTTAAAAATCGTTCTTCCCCCCCTCCACCCCACCCCCCGTCCCACTTACCTCTCCACTTCCAACGATTCTTTAAAATATAACAATGAATCTTAGTACGAACTAAATTTACATTTCAAATAATGTTTCAGGATTCTTCGAATCTTGACTTGTGTTCACGTCACCGCCCTAGAAAACCCTTCCTGTGTTTCTTGAAATTAGTTTGGAAGCAAACTGTGGTCGAAAAGAGAGTCAAATCAACCTACGATTAAATATGAATACATTTAATGAAAGCAATTACAGCTATTTTTCTACTTCACCTATCTTTCTATTTTTATTTCTTTGCTTTATACACTGATAAAATATGGAGTGTTTGTAACAGCCTTAATTAAATTCTACACCTCTGGTAGAGTTATATAGCTTTGTCTGTTAATTTATAAAGATTAATTGGAGCAAAGTGAGTTAAATAACACCTTTCTGAGAGAGATTAAACACTCTTTACTATTAAATCCAGTGGTCCGTAAAACATACTTCTTTTTTAAGGGGCCCACCTACCAAATGCACCGAGACGTGTTTCTTAGGTTAATATAACTAAATGATTTAACAAATATTGTTATTTAAATATGTGAATACAAAAAATGAAGATGAAATGTATCAATAAGTCCTTCTAAATTAAAAATGTGCATTGCTTTAATACAGCTAGTATTCAAAGATGTTTAACTTGAGTTGCTAAAGTTTTGTGAAAAATGTGAAACATTATAATCATCCAAATAAATAAATTATTCAACTGGGTCAAGGAACAAACATTTTTGAGAATTTAGAATGTTTATGGGTTTGAATATTCAGAAATTCTGTGAATTATCACATTTTGAGAATATTTGCCTTACAGCAACGACCTTAAAGTTTGTATCTGTTTTAAATTGGATTTCCAGTATCATAACACACTTTAGAAACTAACTTGTAATATAAGATATCAGTTTTGTCTCACTTATCATTAATACACAAACACGCATCGGTAGCTACGTGGTCTAAGGCATCTGACAACTCTTGATTGGTTTTAGTGTGACAGGATCTGGGATAGAACCCTTGATTGGTGTACTTAGTTTTTATTCAATGGTTTACCACTTCACAATAATTCTGGTACAATTCCTTTAAGAAACTGCATCAGTGGTTGCGTCATATATTACGTCACTCTATTATTGGACGGAATTAGTGATGATGGTGAAGATCAGGTATCAAATCCCGGTCAGGTGTTCTGAAGTTTTTATATAATAAATTTGCTTCCACTCTACCTCAAAGCAAATGAAGGTACATTTATTCTAAAACTAGCATCTTCACCAGTAAGTGATGTTATTCTTACAAGTTAAACGAGTAATAAGACGTGGAGAAAAAACAAGCGAGAAAAACCCAATATTTGAAATAATTAATGACGTTATGGAAGAAAGCAGCGCTATACAATTACGTATCATGAAAGGTTAATCTCGAGGGATGAGTGATTGTAATTAGAAAGATCAACCGTGAATTGAGTCATATTATAATATATTGGAAAATGACACCTGCACATAGGACTCAAACAAATCTCATATTCTCCCTTGTCTGCCTGTCTACCAGCGCTGATTGTCAAAAGCAACCCTCAAAGAAAGTAGTTGGCTTGCTATTATTATTATTATTATTATTATTAGCACCGCGTCTTACTACCCGTTCGGGTTATACGCACTTACGCTAATGTGTAATGGTAGGGTGATTGTGAGATGAAATGGAGGACCTACAGTTTAACGTGGAATCCGAACCACGGTGGAGCACTGGCATTCCCCACATTCACAAGATGTCTTGTCAGAGGTGAAGGAAGGGTTTGGTAATCAGATAAATCTGTGCCGGGACCTGGGATTGAACCCCGGCCACCAGCACAGAAGTCTGATACCTTACCTCTAGACCGCAAGGTCACCAGTTGACTTGTTAATACCTAAGAGTACCGATCTGTTGTCACAGACCATAACATCTTTTTGTGAAAGTGTTTTTTGGTTGGGAAAGGAAGGTGGATTTGGAAGAAGGAATTGTGAAGTGGGAAGAGTATTATGTTGTGAAGTAACTAAATAGATCCCTAGTACACTATGATAATAGACACAAGTGCAGTCATGCCCGATATGTAAGATGGTGTGTGTGTGTGTGTGTGTGTGATGTATAGCGAACATCAAGACTCATTAGTGACGTTACCTACGTGAAGATTTCGAAGAGGCTTAAATCTTAACTTGACGCGCCTAATCAGTCTAAGAACTATCACACTTATACATCAATATACGGAATAGAAAGAGAGATAAGAAAATGAGCAGTCCACCCCCCACGAGGCGTCTTGTTTGTCTACTGATAACACTTCCTATCTGCTTCCTATCTGCTCATCAATCTGACAAAGACATTCATTCATATGACAAGACAGTTTGTCGCATTACAGTCCGACGAAGAGTTTTACACGTTGTTTAAATCAGTTGCCCACACCGAACAGACTTTGTCATATGGTATCATAAGACATTCATATGACATCGAACATATGTCCGATGAATGTCCATGCACTCTTTGTCCGGTGGTGTTTGCTTGTCTGACAAAACCTTCCCTTGCATGCACTTAACTCGTATGTGCAGTGTCTGTTGTCCGCATACCATATTATGTGAGGTTGTTGGCAGCATGGCTCTGGAACTCGTGTTTGATTCTAGGTTACTTCATTTCTTCTTTATTAACAATATCAATATGTCAAGAAGATTTAGGGTGACCTGGCGGTCTAGGGGTAAGGTGTCAGACCTCTGTGCTGGCGGCCGGGGTTCACTCCTCGGTCCCAGCACAGATTTATCTGATTACCAAACCCTTCCTTCAACTCTGACAAGACATCTTGTGAATGTGGGGAATGCCAGGCCTCCACCGTGGTTCGGATTCCACGTTAAACTGTAGGTCCTCCATTTCATCTCACAATCACCCTAACATTACACATTAGCGTAAGTGCGTATAACCCGAACGGGTAGTAAGATGCGGTGCTAATAATAATAATAATAATAATAATAATAATAATAATAATAATAAAATAAGATTTAGATATTGACAAATTAATATTTTTGTGCGAAATAAGCCAGCATTATATGATTTGACTTATAAGAACTATTCAAACTAATATCTAGCTATTAAAGAATTGGAGCATATCAGTAAAAAAAAAACTACTTAAATGTAAAAGTTCTATATCATCTTCACCTGACGCCATGACCGTGACTAGTCTTGAATCCTGTCCGGCCTTTGTCACATAATTATCACTCACTGGGTCCAACAATTTGTCATGCGTCATCATGTAATATTACACTGTGGGACTTTGGTCGGATTGGTGGGTGACCGGCATAGAGCTACTATTAGCGCCTTGAAAACCTTGATTTGTTTTTAAAAATTACATTTTTCTCGTTTCCTATTCTAGATAGACATATGTTACCACAAGTTATTCATTATTCATCCAGGAGGGAAGATTCCTACACGCCATTTGCATGACCAAGCCAAATAGCCTAATCTGTAGAGGATTTATAAAAATACGTTTACAAAAAAAATACTTCAAGATAAAAATAATAACGTTGTTACATCGTGGGACTATTTATTATAATTATTTAAGAATTTATGGTTTTAGCTTCAACGTTATATCTCTGAATAAAACGTAAATTTATTAAATAAAGATATCCTATCTTGACCGTCCATGATGTCACAGGTAGGAAACGTCCTTAAGCTAAGGGTCTCAGGTTCGATTCCTGTGTCCAGGTGCTATTTTTAAAGCTACCATAAATTAATGTATTAAAAAGTTATCCTTATATGATAATTTCTGAAAGGGATTTAATGATTAATTCTGAGGAAAAGTTGGCGCTCTTTGACGGACAATCGATGAAGTGTTCAAGATTGCTGACAACATTTACTGTGGTTTTGTAAACAACTTGTGTGCTCTGTTATTGGTAAATAAATTGTTTACCGTCAGGGACTTACAGGGACTTCTTTTCATACCTGGAGCTTAGATATCATGTATAAGATTCTGTCATATGTTTTAAAAACAGCCTGAGTCTGTTGGTCTGTAAATTCTAGGTAGGTGTGTACAATCTGAGTGTGTAGGTGTGTATAGTCTGAGTATATAATTGTGAACAGTCTGAGCGTGTAAGTATGTATGTATAGTCTACCTCAGTACACCCTATCCATATCTTGAGCTAGGTCTGGTTTTTTGAACTCTTAATCTTTCTTAAATAGCTCTATCTGACAAATAAAAAGCTCTCCTAGAAGTTTCCAATTTTCAAATAATTTTCAGCGGCACATCACTAAAAATAGCTTCTAATAGTGTGTGAGAGAATGACAAATAAGTATTTATGTTCTCTTTAGTACTTACAAAGCTGCAAAATTGAGAACAATATCGAAAGAGAATGAGTTAACCATCTTTTCCAATCCTTCCATTTCCCACTGTCTCAATATTTCAGTAAAAGACTTATTGATTCTCTCGATATAAAGGTAGTCAGGATTCTCTTCGGGACGTCTCTGTAACGAAGTGATGGAGGTATTGGAAAGCAGCCAAGGATAAAGATCTGCGAGATCTTGAGGAATTTGTAAGAGCCCCTTGTCTACCCCCAACGATGTAGTTCTGCTCTGATTTGAACAGACAGTCCTGACTCCATCTAGTGAGATCCTAATTGCTCGGTTCCTTAGGTGAAGTATTTGGCTCCTATCCCTATTTTACAAAGAATTATCACGTCAATGGAGGTAAGGGGGTGTTAGTGGTGATTTTATTACATGTGTCATGTCTTACTACCCATTCGCTGTTTATAGGGTATTTAAATTAAGGGGCGTGGACTAGTAGTATTATGGAAGTTTAATGCGTAATACAAAACAATGTTTTAAAAAACTCTAAGAAAATATTATGCTACTAAACTAAAACGTAGAAACTAATTTTCAAAATTTCTCAATTCACGGGATCAAGGCACACCATTAGTTAATTTAAGGAGAGTGTGTGTAATAAAAAGAAAATAATTTCAAGATTCTGTTTAAAAGTTCAATAGCTATTATTATAATAATTGTACAATTTTTATATAATATGTTTGCTGTGGATTTAAAATTATTAATTTATATTCCTTCATGTATTCTTGTTTTATTTTGATCTCCTCCCAATCTTCCGCGGCACACATAGTGCCCCCCCCCCC
>CABFVX010000273.1:75657-137560 GCA_902151425.1 Timema shepardi | reverse complement strand
CCCCCCCCCCCTATCGTGGCACAAAGAACACAACCGGCACTCACACACCTATGATTACAATGACTCAGGATCAAACAACCATCTTTCGGCCAAAGCAACGCTCCTAATACACAGACAAGCTATCCCCATTCCTATCATAAACATCGTAAAGAGTTTCATACACACCTCTCAATTGCAATACATGCTTTTGTTATTTCTCTTTAAAAGAGCTTTTATAGTTTCTAGAGCTTTGTTTTACATTTTCAGTTTTTATTTTATACATCCAAACATTAAACGATACGTGATTCTCTCCTTCAAGTTATAACATTTTGTTTTGTGAGATTTATGGCGCGATTTTATTTTTTTGCTTTCAACCGTTCTTCTCAGCTGGAATATATTATATATATCACAATCGTTGTTTTGCTCACGGTACGAATCTCATTTATGTCAGAATATTCACACAAGGTGTATAACCAACAATATTCACACGAGGTGTATAACCAACAGACTATCCACACGAGGTGTATAACAAACAGACTATTCACACCAGGTGTATAACAATCAGACTATCCACACGAGCTGTATAACCGACAGACTATCCACACGAGCTGTATAACCGACAGACTATCCACACGAGATGTATAACCGACAGACAATTCACACCAGGTGTATAACAAACAGACTATTCACACCAGGTGTATAACAAACAGACTATTCACACCAGGTGTATAACCAACAGACTATCCACACGAGATGTATAACAGACTATTCACACCAGGTGTATAACAAACAGACTATTCACACCAGGTGTATAACAAACAGAATATTTACACGAGCTGTATAACCAACAGAATATCCACACGAGCTGTATAACCAACAGACTATCCACACGAGGTGTATAACCGACAGACTATCCACACGAGCTGTATAACCAACAGACTATCTACACGAGATGTATAACCAACAGACTATCCACACGAGATGTATAGCCAACAGGATATTCACACGAGTTTCATAACCAACAGGATATTCACACGAGATGCATAACCAACAGAATATTCACACCAGGTGTATAACCAACAGGATATTCACAAGAGGTGTATAACCAACAGGATATTCACACGTGGTGTATAACCAACATGATATTCACATGAGGTGTATAACCAACAGAATATTCACACGAGGTGTATAACCAACAGAATATTCACACGAGGTGCATAATCAACATAATATTCACACGATGAGTATAACCAACAGACTATTCACACGATGAGTATAACCAACAGACTATTCACTTGAGGTGTATAACCAAGAAAATATACACACGAGGTGTATAACCAACAGAATATTCACACGAGGAGTATAACCAACAGACTATTCACACGAGGTGTATAACCAACAGAATATTCACACGAGGTACATAACCAACAGAATATTAACACGAGGAGTATAACCAACAGGATTTTCACACAAGGTGTATAACCAACAGACTATTCACACGAGCTGTATAGCCAACAGACTATTCACACGAGGTGTATAACCAACAGACTATTCACACGAGGTGTATAACCAACAGGAATTTCACACAAGGTGTATAACCAACATAATATTCACTTGAGGAGTATAACCAACAGAATATTCACACAAGGTGTATAACCAACAGACTATTCACACGAGGTGTATAACCAACAGAATATTCACACGAGGTGTATAACCAACAGAATATTCACACGAGGTGTATAACCAACAGAATATTCACACGAGGTGTATAACCAACAGAATATTCACACGAGGTGTATAACCAACAGAATATTCACACGAGGTGTATAACCAACAGAATATTCACACGAGGTGTATAACCAACAGAATATTCACACGAGGTGTATAACCAACAGAATATTCACACGAGGTGTATAACCAACAGAATATTCACACGAGGTGTATAACCAACAGAATATTCACACGAGGTGTATAACCAACAGAATATTCACACGAGGTGTATAACCAACAGAATATTCACACGAGGTGTATAACCAACAGAATATTCACACGAGGTGTATAACCAACAGAATATTCACACGAGGTGTATAACCAACAGAATATTCACACGAGGTGTATAACCAACAGAATATTCACACGAGGTGTATAACCAACAGAATATTCACACGAGGTGTATAACCAACAGAATATTCACACGAGGTGTATAACCAACAGAATATTCACACGAGGTGTATAACCAACAGAATATTCACACGAGGTGTATAACCAACAGAATATTCACACGAGGTGTATAACCAACAGAATATTCACACGAGGTGTATAACCAACAGAATATTCACACGAGGTGTATAACCAACAGAATATTCACACGAGGTGTATAACCAACAGAATATTCACACGAGGTGTATAACCAACAGAATATTCACACGAGGTGTATAACCAACAGAATATTCACACGAGGTGTATAACCAACAGAATATTCACACGAGGTGTATAACCAACAGAATATTCACACGAGGTGTATAACCAACAGAATATTCACACGAGGTGTATAACCAACAGAATATTCACACGAGGTGTATAACCAACAGACTATTCACACGAGGTGTATAACCAACAGAATATTCACACGAGCTGTATAACCAACATAATATTCACACAAGGTGTATAACCAACAGACTATTCACACGAGGTGTATAACCAACAGAATATTCACACAAGGTGTATAACCAACAGAATATTCACACAAGATGTATAACCAACAGGATATTCACACGAGGTGTATAACCAACAGAATATTCACACGAGGAGTATAACCAACAGAATATTCACACGAGGTGTATAACCAACAGAATATTCACATGAGGTGTATAACCAACAGAATATTCACACAAGGTGTATAACCAACATAATATTTACACGAGGTGTATAACCAACATAATATTTACACGAGGTGTATAGCCAACCGGATATTCACACGAGGTGTAAAGTCAACAGAATATTCACACAAGGTGTATAACCAACAGAATATTCACACCAGGTGTATAACCAACACAATATTCACACCAGGTGTATAACCAACATAATATTTACACGAGGTGTATAACCAACAGGATATTCACAAGAGGTGTATAACCAACATAATATTTACACGAGGTGTATAACCAACAGGATATTCACAAGAGGTGTATAACCAACATAATATTTACACGAGGTGTATAGCCAACATAATATTTACATGAGGTGTATAGCCAACATAATATTTACACGAGGTGTATAGCTAACAGGTTATTCACACGAGGTGTAATGTCAACATAATATTTACACGAGGTGTATAACCATCAGAATATTCACACGAGGTGTATAACCAACAGAATATTTACACGAGGTGTACAACCAACAGGATATTCACAAGAGGTGTATAACCAACATAATATTTACACGAGGTGTATAGCCAACATAATATTTACACGAGGTGTATAGCCAACAGGTTATTCACACGAGGTGTAAAGTCAACATAATATTCACACAAGGTGTATAACTAACCGGATATGCCACATACATATATTAAATAAATATTAGAAGTGACATTTATATTAAATGTTTTACTAGCCTAGATAAACAGATTAAATACGTTCATAGCTTGTGTAACTTGTAAAGTTAACAACTAATAACTAGATGTCCATTTAAATTCGACCTCAGTTGTCTTGGGGTAGAGTGCTCGTCCCAGAGCCAGATGGTCGTAGGTTCGAACACAGCCGTGGCCAACGGCTTATTCTTGAGGGACCAAGATCTACCACAACTTCCAACGGACGGAAATTAATGGCGTCTCGTTGGTCCCATGCAGATTGTGACATGTAAAAGTGTTCTGGAAAGTATGTTAAAGCATCCACCAAGATGAAGTGGTAGGCTCTCTCTCCCCCATTCATAGAAGTCACTATGTTTCCCCAGGAAAGTGTAAGTAGCTAGTGACAGGAAGAATATTTCAATGTAAAACAGCTCTGTCAAAACAAATATGGAAAGTTATTGTGATTTTCCAAGACAACAAAAAAACCTCACTGTCTAGTTTTGTGCAGTTTATATAGCAAATTATTATTTTTTGCCAAAATAAATAAAATATTGCTCCATTACAGACAGAGAATATATATTTTTTCACATGGTGACCTAAAAATTTCTTGAATATCGATCAATGTTGTTCTGGAATTTCATGACAACTTTTTTTCTTCATTTAAAAAGTTTGTTAGATAACGCCAACTTGCTCATTACAGATATGTAATAATTTTATATTTGTAGTGGAGCAAAATTTTATTTATTTAGTAAAAAAAAAGTTTTGCCATAAAAACTGTAAAAATACTGACTTTTTCTCGGGTCCCCATCGAATTAGGGCATTTAACGCCCAATGAATACGTAGTTTTTGCCATTGAATTTTATACACTACATGCTTACAAGTCTAAGGAGACGTTTTTTCACTATCATGTTAGTTTAATGCTTGTGTTTAAAAAAAATATTGAGGTTGGCATTAGTGCCTTTTATTTGTTTGCATTTGTTACTTATTAGTTTAAGAGGGTATTTCCGTCTTTATTATAAAACACTGTATCGTTGACTTGTGACTGTAATTATGTGTGCTTTCTGCAGCAAGTAATTACAGAATTAGACTAAGCTCGCACCCTAGGTTCAAAGCTTATTCGTGTTCTTCTTCCCAAGGCCTATTGTCGTTCCAGTGCTCTTCGCTAAGATTAGTTACTTTGAGACACGAGAAAAATCCCTGGCTCAGAGGGGTTATTTATTGTAATTTATACCTTGAATAAACTCACGGTGACCTGCCGGTCTAGGGGTAAGGTGTCAGACTTCTGTGCTGGTGGACGGGGTTCAATCCTCGGTCCCTGCACAGAATTTTCTGATTACCAAACCCTTCCTTCACCTCTGACAAGACATCTTGTGAATGTGGGTGAATGCCAGGCCTCCACCGTGGTTCGAATTCCACGTTAAACTGTAGGTCCTCCATTTCATCTCACAATCACCCTACTATTACACATCAGCGTAAGTGCGTACAACCCGAACGGGTAGTAAGACGCGGTGCTAATAATAATATACTCACTCTTATGTTAAAGTATTTGTGTGTTAACAATTATTATTACCTATTAGGTTGTCATTCCTTTTTGGGTACAACATGTGATTTAATGAAAAAATATGAAGACATTATTCAAGATTGTACACAATAGTTTGTATAGCGTTTGTGAGTTGTAGGTAGTGGTTTGTATTAGTTATTAATTTGGCACCAACTTAAAAATGTTACGATTTATAGTAGCTTATAGAAAGGATGATTTGTAGTTTAACAGCGTTGTTTCTTTTACGTCAATTTGACTTTTTTTTTTGTAAAATAATTTAATATTATTCTAAAAATTGTACTATTAATAGATAATTTTTTTTTCAAAACTCTAAATAATTCTAATTAACAAATTAATTAAACCAATTTAATGAATATCACTTTTTACAATTTATTATATGTAGTTCTAATCAAAATTTTCATATATTTTTATACATAATTTGACTAGTTTTACAAACCTAATTATTATTATTATTATTATTATTATTAGTACCGCGTCTTACTACCCGTTCGGGTTGTACGCATTTACGCTAATATGTAATGGTAGGTGTGATTGTGAGATGAAATGGAGGACCTACAGTTTAACGTGGAATCCGAACCACGGTGGAGGCCTAGCATTCCCCACATTCACAAGAGGTCTTGTCAGAGGTGATGGAAGGGTTTGGTAATCAGATGAATCTATGCCGGGACCGAGGATTGAACTCCGGCCGCCAGCATAGAAGTTTGACACCTTACTCCTAGACCGCCAGGTCACCTACAAACCTAAGATTTGTATGAATTTTGTTATTACTAATATTATTATAACTTATTGTAATTATTGTCATTCAACAAATTAGTTTTATTATATATCTCTTCATTCTCAAATACAAGGTAAGCTTTATCCCAGACAGGAACTTAAACTATAGTTATTAATATATTATTGTTTTTATGCATGTATAACTGTAGGACTAATAATAATATAAAGTACTGCAGGCTAGAGGGGTGGTCATATATACTTCGTGAGCCGTGAGTTCTGTGGGCCCTGGTCTAAGGCGTCACTTTCGTAAAAATACTGGGCTGAGAACAAAGTAAATATCCCAATTACAGTAGCCCCATGGCTTCTTTGGTGCTGACTGACAGCTGACAGCTAAAAGCTTTGAAAAGTTAGCAGACCAAATTATGTATCCCTACGCTGAACCATAAGATCTGCAAAAACATGTGTTTAGCAGCTGTCACTTCTGACGGTCAAAATTTAGATATTATACCTAAATGTTGACTGTCAGAAGTCAGCTGTGAGCTGTCAGTCAGCACCAAAGAAGCCGTTGGGCTACTGTAGGTGTGCTGCGGGTGGTTTCTACTAGTTGGTTTTCCACTCTCCTTCCACTCAGCTGCGTGTACACTATCTTTACACTACACCTTCCTCATAACTAGCATATTAGCAAAAATAGTAAATATCCGAGCAAGCCAAACGAGTAGTAGGAAGGTGTACCAAAGAAAAAATGAACAAGTTATTAATAGCAATATTTTTCCATACTTGTTTGTTTTGGTTTTAGTTGGGTTCCTTATCTGAAGCAAACTCTAATTATATTTTATTTCCTTAATTTAAAATAAATATTAAATTTTTGTTTAATAATATACGTTGGGATTTAAAATAAACTTTCTTTCGTGCTGAGCTATTAATAATGATAAAGGTTTAAATAATATAATATGTTAATATTTTTAATGGGGAAGGTTAAATTGCTGCTTACTTAATTCTAAGCACTTGTCCTTAATGGGCTCTTAAGTTCACGGCCCCCTTAACGTAAGCTCGTTATTCAACCCTATACAGAGATAAACTCCATCCAATCCCTGACTGGAAACTAAATACATTTTCACACTATCCTCCTATCGACGACTTGGCCTACCCAAGGGTATTTTTTCTTCAGGTTTCCCAACAAAAATGTCGTGTAAACATCCGTCATGACCACCTCACCTCAGCCTAGGTGCCTCGATTATCATTCATAAGTTTGGGGATGCCTACATGTCATGAAGTTTTTCATTATCTAACTTTCTACATTTTCCTGTATACTACATGCTTCAATGGCCGCATTGTGTAAGGCGTTATTCTCCCGATAAACTTGCTACATCACCGATGACTGGGAGACTGAGGTTTGAAATCCATGCCAAGTGTAATGAGGATGGTATTATCCTAAATAATTTTCCACTCTTCCTCCACGCAAATGTGGATACACTTCCTCTCTATGTAGCCTTCCTCATCCTTAACACATTAGCGTTAATAGTATACCTACATATGCGTATAGCCTGATCAGAACGCAGTGCTATTATTAGGCTTTGTTCAAAAAATAAAATATGTTCTATTTATAATTATCAAAACCAAAATTAAAACGTAACAAATGTAAATATTTTAACACTAATTAAAACTATTTATTTCAAATAATGGATTTAGAAATTTAGACTACCACGCGAAATAAAAGAGATTAAGGTAACTTTATAACCAATTCGGACTTTGAATACTTTATTCAAACAAGGTCAAGCACCACCTTTTTTTATGGGACATAACTCTAGTTTTAGGTTTAGATTGAACTTTTACGAGAACATTAAAACGTAAATTCATTCATGCAATTATTCACAACGGTTGCATTAGTTTAGTATCAAATCCAATGAAGTACACATGTTCATTTAAGAATTTTATATGTGATATAACTATCGAAATAAATTAACTTTACTTCGCCAGGGATATATTTACTATAAATCTGAGGGAAAACAAAAGATAGAATTTCTTGCCTTGAATGTTTTCGTCGTATGACTCTAGGTTAAAAAACTTAGGTTTCACACAGGTAGTGCATTAAAATATTACTACAAAGATTTTACATATTGTTCATACATGGATACATTTTATTCTTATACGTTTATGCCTCTACAAACGAGAGATATTTGTAAAAACTATTTAATATTACCTGCTTCGATTACCACATGGTCTATGGCATCACTCTCGCAATACATTAGACTTTCGATGACAGAGAGATCGTTGTTCTAATTACCAGTTGGATGTACTGATGGTGGTTTTCCTACACTGTTTTCCATTCTATCTCTAAGCGAATGTCGTTATACTTTCTCTAAATTCAATCTACCTCATCCCTACTCACTACAGTAGAGTAGTACATATGTGCACAAACCGACCCAGTAGTAAGTTGCAGTGCTAAACAGAATCAATAATCACTCCAATACAAGTTGATATGAACATTTTATTGGGAATTTTTCATTAAAAAAAAATCCGAAAATTTTCTGCAGTAACTAATTGCAGTGGAGGAGTTTAATTATAGTATATGTGGTACCTAGAGGCTATTATATAAATGTTAAAGTCCAAACCCTATTCCAGGACATTATAGATCAGACTATAGGCCGAATTAATACATCCTGCCATTCGTAGGATAAACCGATATGTTTTTTAGGCAATAGCAGTTTTAATCCTTCTTAATTCATGAATCTATGAATACACCTTGGAAGTGTTTAATCATGCACACCTCACGCGCAGATATTGTTAGATAACCTAACCTAAACTAACTTAGCCTAAGCTGACCAACACCAAGCAAACATAAACTAGCCTAACCTAACCTAACATAAACCTGATTTGGCCTAGTAAAATTGGAGACCATGCTAGTTTATTCTATGAGCTTGGCGAAAATTTCAGTATTAACTATATACTTTTATATATATATACATATATATATATATTAGCACCACGTCTTACTACACGTTCGGGTTATACGCTTTAAGTACTAATTACTCTAATGGATTAGGAATTGGAAAGGTTGAATTAGAAGAAGTGAACCCACATTTGCGTGGAGGGAGAGTGGAAAACCATTTAGGAAAAACCACCCCAGTTCACCCGACCGAGATTTGAACCTCGATCTCCCCGTCCTCAGCAGTCAAGCTCAACCCGACAAGCGCGTTAGCTAACTCCGCCACAGAGGCGGGTTTCAGTGTTAACTAATGTATACTATGATAAACTAGTAAATCCTTATCCTCTTAGGATGTATCAAATCGCCCTATTCCGATCTAGTTTGTGCTGGAATCGGGTTTGGACGGTAACATAGGCCTATACATAAAAAATTATGTCCATGGACGAGTTAGTTGAGAAGGGTACTCACCAGATAGGGACACGGTGGAAAAGGGGGAGGGGCAAATATGGCCAGCAATTACGCGAGCTAAACCTAAAATTATTTTAACTAACTTATTGATGATATGAAATAATGTTTTCAAAAAAGATCACATTTATTTGATTCTTTACTTATACTGGTTTATATATATTTAACTCTAATACCCATTTCATAAAATGATTACATTATATTATCACTCTTTATCTAAAGCATCAAACCTTTTCTACATATCTATTAATGCAATAGCTATTTGTTGGTTTTCATTTAATTTCTCTCTAATTTCAGTAGTAAACGTGTGAAAATTTATTTCATTACTTTATTTTTATCCGTATGTTTTTTTGCAAATTATTATCACATGTGTATCTAAATAATATATTAAGTAGTTGAAAATGTATCCTTCAATTATGTTTTCTAAAAGGTTGAATTGATTTGGGCCTATAATTTCCTTAATATGAGTGCTTTCATTTTTTATAAATGAGTTTTTTAATTGCTGCTTTAAATTTTTGTGTAATTACACAACATTGTACACATATATTAACATGTTTTATTATCAACTGGTAGTTTTACTGTTGATAATATTTCAGTCTTTGATTCTTATTTTATCTATTCTTTGACTTGTATGTATATTTAATTTCTCAATATTGTATTTTATTTTGGAACATGCAATCTATACAAGAACAATGGCAAACTGCATACAGCATTGTGGTATTTATTATATAAGCTGACAACCAAATTATGTACGTGTGCAAAAAACTGTAAATAGATCCAAACAAATGTTGCGGGAAGATATTAACAGGATAACAACCTTTTCTCGATATACTAAATTAATAATTAACATAAAAAATGCAAACAATCCCTATTAGAATACAGCATGTTAAACAGTAGAAATCGGATATAGAACGCCATTTCTTTGCTTTCTTACACCAATGGACTTGACTCCTTTTTCAAAATTATATATTCATTATAGACTTATAATAATGCAATATATCCACCATAGTACTGGTCGTTATCCTCTAGGTCAGTTACGCGAGAGCTTAAATCCTAAAGTGAAACGGCATCAAGATTTCGAGCTTCCAAGCTCCCGAGGTTTCTAGAATTATACAAAAGATTGATGTATTTAATCACCAGGATGGGGTTTATTACCCCTCCAAACCCCGACCAACCAACACCAGTTTTCCTCTTTTTGAGTCGCAACCTTTATTATTCTATTACCCGCCGTAGCAAACCTACTCGGTACTGAACTAATTAAACAATTTGTCCATTTTGTTTATGGTTACTGTTATTGTTTAGGAAATAAGTGTTGTTGTTGCTGATAGTTGACGGGCTAATACAGTAATATTCACATTATAAAAGTAGTAAGATGGATTAGTCAACTTTTGTAACGGTAACATAACTGTATTTGATTGGTCACTGATCACAAAACCAGAATGGACGTAATATCCCCATGACTTAATGTCACATTTTTCTTACCACCTTCATCCCTTATTTTTTGAGAATGTTGCAATATTTATTGGAATGTAAGCTTGTCTACTAGTTTAAATGATAATATTTAGCACCGCATCTTATGACCCGTTCGGGTTATACGCTTTAAGTACTAATTACTCTAATGAATTGGGAATTGGGAATGTTAAATTAGAGGAAGTGAACCCGCATTTGCGTGGAGGGAGAGCGGAAATCCACTTAGTAAACCCCCCTCCCAGATCACACGACCGAGATTCGAACCTCGATCTCCCCGTCGTCAGCAGTCGAGCTCAACACGACAAGCGCGTTAGCCAACTACGCCACCGAGGCGGGTGATTAAATGATAATACATCATATAGTTTGATGACATTTTTTTTTTCTGTTTTCGTCTTAGTATCCGCAAGAGTTTGTCTGTCATGAGTGTTGCGCATTATCTACTGCACCTATATCTTTGAAATTTAAATATTACTAGCCTCTGTGCACAAACATGTGTACCTTGAAGCAGGAATTTTGAAATGGTTTTGAATTTTGTAAATTAATTAAAAGCCGATAATCTGAAGAAATATCAACGATGCGAGAAAGCCATACTACTACGTTTTAAAATTATTTGTAATGTTGTTTGTTGGCCATTGAGGTTTGATGGTTATGTAAGTTTGTTTGATATGGGGGTTTATTGGCCATGTAAATATGGTTGCCATGTAGGTTTGCTAGCCATGAAAAATGTGTTTCCTAATTAAATTTGTTGGACATGTAAGTTTGGTTGCCATGGGAGTCTGGTTATCATTGGTAATTTGTTCTACATGGGAGTTTGGTTGTCATGGGAGTTTGTTGGCCATGTAAGTCTGGCTGTTTTGGGTGTTTGTTGGGAATTTAAGTTTGGTGGTTATTTATATTTGGTTGCTATGGGAGTTTGTTGGCCATTGAAATTTGGTTTTTATGGGTGTTTGTTGGCAATTTAAGTATGGTGGCCATGCAAGTTTGGTTTCTATAGGAGTTTGTTGGCCATGTAAGTTTTGTTGATATGAGTGTTTGTTGGCAATTTAAATTTGGAGGCCATGTAAGTTTGGTTGCTATGAGTGTTTGTTGGCCATTGAAATTTGGTTGGTTATGGGTGTTTGGTGATCATTTAAGTTTGGTGGCTATGTAATTTGGTTGCTATGGGAGTTTGTAGGCCATTGAAATTTGGTTGCCATGAAAGTTTGTTGGGCATGAATGTTTGGTGGCTAAGAAAAGTAAATAAAAAATGTTTTGTATCCTCAACAAACTCTTCTCATGTCACCATGATATATTAATAGTTGAATGTTGTGATATAGTTAATGTAGATAACGTTTATGTGTTATTAAGATTTTTAGTTGTAAACCTATTTACTCTTTCTATACCTTTTACAACTTCGGTAAGGGCAAAAGTTGTGAATATTTTCAAAAATTTGCCAAAATCAGTAAAATGACCAAAACTTAAAAATGGAAAAAATGAAAAATGTTGAACCAAAAATGATAATTAGGGCAAATAGGATAAAGATGTTAAAAGGGTTTAAAAATAGTTAATAATTAATAAAGAGTATAAAGGATGAAAGGGTTTAAAGAAATCAAAAAGATAAATACACAAAAAGCCACTGAAGAATACATAGGGATAAAAATGTTAACGGGGTAAAAAGCGTAACCGGTGGGGAAAGGAAATAGAAGGTAGAAAGTGTTAATAGGTTAGTAAGGAAATGAAAGAGCCAAAAGGTATTCAGTTTAAGAAAGAGGGTAAAAATCGCTTAACGGTTAAAAAGGTCTAAAAAGTGAAAAATGAGCAAAATGGGTTACATTAGTAAAATATTTTAACGGGCTAAAAAGGTTAAATGTAATAAATGCTGTTAAAAATTGCTAACATATTTTTGCACCATTTCTATCCAGTGTTCCTCATTATACCCTATCGTTATCTTGAGCTAGTTCTATCCAGTCCACCTCATTACACCCTATTTCCTTCAGGCACATTTTAATAATATCCTACTATCTGAGTCTAGGTCTTACCATTACTATCCACCCATTAGGTTTGCAAGTCAATACATCAATGCGGTTTTACTTTCTTCAAATACACTATATCGTGCTCACCGTTACTTGAGAAATGTAACTACCCTAACATTTCTGGTGATGATTAAATAATATATAACCGGCTGTACAGTCAACAATATTCACACAGTTTTAGATAAAATATTTCCTGAAAAAAAGTTTGGTTTTTGAATACCCTGAATTTCTTCTCGTCATGTAGGTTAAGAGAACAAGTTTAACAGCCAGACAGAATATGAAAGTATTGTTTTGTATACTCTAAATTATACATTTTTTTAACAATAGCAAGAGGTTAACTTCATACCGAACAAGTATTATCTTGAATTTATCGACTTTATTATTGATTTATCTACCTTCAATGATTATAAAAAAAATATCACCATGATAAAAAAATGTATAGTTAAATGTTATTATTATTATTATTTGCACCGCGTCTTACTACCCGTTCGGGTTATACGCACTTACGCTAATGTGTAATGGTAGGGTGATTTGTGAGATGAAATGGAGGAACTACAGTTTAACGTGGAATCCGAACCACAGTGGAGGCCTGGCATTCCCCACATTCATATAGTTAGATGACTTAATGGGGTAGACACTTGTTATTGATTATAAAACATGAAATTGACATTGCATAAATCTACAACATCTAACTATTACTATCTCACTGATATTACAGGCTTAAGACACATTTAAATATTACTACTAGTAATAATATTTTATAATTATAAGGTTATTTCATGGAAATTAATATTTTATTTTTAACAATGTTAATACTATGTAAAATATATATTTTGAATCCATTCTATACATTTTTTTGGATACTCTTATTAAAAAATTTAGTAATGTCATTATATAGTGTGTTTTTTTAGAATGTGTATGAGATTTAAACTAAAGGTGTTGCACCAACTGGCAATCATCAAGTGTTTAACAAGGCCATGGATTATGTGTGAATCAACTTAATAAGCCAAAATGGACGACTACTTTAACAATTTATATTAATCCTATTTTTTTTATAAATCTTATTCTTAATCGCCTCCTGCTTCTTATTTTATTTCTAATCCACCAATTTAATACATTTATTCTTCTTATTCACCTCCTCTTTCTATATCATCTCATATTTGTACAACTCCAATTTCTTCCGCATGACACTACTATTACTAATTATAATAATATATATTTATACTGCTAAGAATATTTAGATTAATATACATTATTACTCATTCAAATAAAAACAATCGGTTTGCAATTTCTGACTACAGGCGTTTATTTCATCAAATAATTTAACCTACAATAACACACAACAGATAAAAGCTTTTAGGACTAAGAATATTATTAATTATCATAATTATTATTATTATTATTATTGGCACCTCGTCTTACTACCCGTTCGGGTTATACGCACTTACGCTAATGTGTAATGGTAGGGTGATTGTGAGATGAAATGTAGGACCTACAGTTTAACGTGGAATCCGAACCACGGTGGAGGCCCGGCATTCCTCACATTCACAAGTCGTGATTAATACACATCTTGTCAGAGGTGAAGGAAGGGTTTGGAAATCAGATAAATCTGTGCCGGGACCGGGGACTGAACCCCGGCTGCCAGCACAAAAGTCTGACACTTTACCCCTAGACCACCAGGTCACCAATTATTAATTATAGATCTATCTATGGGTATTATAATATTTTAACTTAGAATAGAACCGAAGCCCTCAAGACATTGTCGGAGATCTCTAAACACTCCAACACAACAAGTCTATACATCAACTACAAGTTTGTCTTCTCAATACTTCAAAGAAATGGTAGCGTTCAATCAGGTACAAAAGAGAATCGATGAGAGCTCACAAAAAGAGAATATATGGAGAATGGAGGATAGAGTGAATATGGAGCAGCAATATTTTGAGAGTCGTTAGGGTGGTTGGGGGAGGGGGGGGGTTGAGGATGGGTGGTAGAATAAACACAAAGATAGTAAAATGGTATGGTTGGTGTTTGAAAGGAAATGTCCCAGCACTTTGGGCAGCATATTTAGGGCAGTGGGCAGACCAGATAGGTCGCAACTGATGTGTAGCTGAATAGGCCTTAACTCCGATACAGTGTGTATGTACATGCCCATATATACCCACATATATGTACACATATATACATATCTAAAGTGTATATCTACATATGTGTATACACGATCATATACAGACGTTTATATAATAGAGACTATATATAAACAATATTATTGTAAATAAAAAACTTAATATTTTAAATAATAATGAGTGTAATGTATTTTTATTTCAAGGGGGGTAAATATATATAAAAAAGGCATTAATATGGCTATTAATTTTTATTCCAGTGACGTCATTGAATAAATAGTACATAAAATATATTATACAAGAATGGTGGGCTAGCTCAGATTTAAAATGAAGATTATACTTTGAGTTCAAAACCAACATTTACATTTAACAACAACGAAACATAAGTAACTTTGAGTAAAACGTAAAATAATAATAATAATGCATAGAATCGAACACGAGATTCTCTCAGGACCTCTGAGTAATGTTGGGAAAAAAATATACCTTTACTGTACCTAGTCAACAATGAACTCACATTGCTTACAACAATACCGGTTTCCAAGGTCAGCGTCCCATGGAACTGTTTGCAGGTGAGACATCGATAAATATGTTTTTATAACAATAGTAACAAGGTGGATAACATTGAATTATGGTGATCATAATATAAATAAAATATTTAACAATTGTTTTAACTTCGAAAACAAAATTAATAAGTTTAATTTTTACTTTAATAAATATTTTATGCCTAGAATTTTACCCTGCTTAACAGACATCTGCTAAATTAAAAATTTAAAATATAATTCATAATTATTCAACTAAAAGTTCAGTAATTTGTTGTATTGATATAAGAACCTCAAGTCCAATCCTTGTGGTTAATTATTGAAATAATAATAAAAATATTATAATATCTTGAGACACGTAATTAATAGATGTATTTTCTGAGGTTAATATTTAAAATTAATGAATAAAAGATAAGACATAAGACATTGAACTCGAGTCGAAGGAATGACTCTGGCTAAAAGATTATTTCAAGAGTAATTGTTAAAAAACAAGAGAAAAAAATATATAATTATTACTTTGGAAGAAAATAGCACGAAGTATTGAAATTGTAGGGAAAAAGGTTCATAATAACATAACGTCTGCGTGGAGAGGTCGAAGCCTTGTAGATATTAAAACTTAAAAACATAAATGGTTGACATCACCTCAACAGATGTTCTGAGAAGTCATCGTTGAAACTGTGAGTTGGTCCAAAACTCTAAAGTCCTAGAATCGTCATTGCAGAGTTCTACCAGTGGTTTAAAGTAGTCGTCGCGTCTCTGTTAGTAATTTTGATGAACATTTGAAAGATTTTTTTTAACAAATAACTGTTGAAAGTTCAATTTTTGTGGCACTGAAAATAGCTTTTGTTATTTTCTTTTTATCTCCAAGATGCAAGTCCTTCTTAGTTCTTCTATTTCCCGCCTCTTGGCATTTCTCGTAGTGACCCCAAAAACCTCGCGGATTTAAGCTATAAATTTGAAATATAATATGTCTAAATATGTGGAATTAAATAGAAACCAGNTTGGGGGGGGGGGGGGGAGAGAGAGAAATAATAACCAAGATGTTTGATAAAATCTGAATCTTTAACTAAATGGCTGCAGAATCTGATATCTAACAGATTGACATATGGTCATTGTTTGTAGATAAGCTCAAATTATTCTCTTTTTTTTTCCCCCGGTCTTTTAAAATTAAAATATACTATATTGGTTGAAGTATCTGTGCCTTTCCCCTCTGCTACAGTAAATTTCCTTCTTCCTCGTGTCTCATCGGCAATTATTATTATCGTAGAATCTCGTAGAAAACATTAAAAATATAATTACACCTGATCAGTATTGTTTTAAAATATGGACAGAATATTTGAACCAAAACCCGGCAAATAATTATATTTCTTGTTTTGATAAAAGTATTGTTATTATTATGTTGGTGTTTCCTTTGCCCAATGCATTGTCTGTTGAAAACAACACATTTGAAAATAAATAAATAAAATGTCGTATGGCATCTGGCTGCTTGGCGTGCTAGTCCCGTAAAAATAAATAAAATGTAGTAGGGCATCTGGCCGCATGGCGTGCTAGTCACGTCAAAATAATTAAAGTGTAGTATGGCATCTGTCTGCATGGCGTGCTAGTCACGTCAAAATAAATCAAATGTAGTAGGGCATCTGGCCACATGGAGTGCTAGTCACGTCAAAATAATTAAAGTGTAGTATGGCATCTGTCCGCATGGCGTGCTAGTCACGTCAACATAAATAAAAGGTAGTAGGTCATCTGGCCGCATGAAGTGCTAGTCATGTCAAAATAAATAATCTTTTTAGAATGAATTAAAACTAAATAAGAATTTAAATTGACAGAATTAAAGTTCTTACAAAAAAGCCTACAATATATATAATATTTATGTTTATCACCATATCTCAATAAACATCCGACAAATACTCAATCAACCATTCAAATGGGAAAAGGAGTGAAGAAGAGATATACCCAAATTTATGTGGAGAGAGAGAGAGGGAACTAATTCAAGGTGTTATAATTAATGTTATAGACTAAACAATTATTTAGTCTAAGATTATTATGGTGTATAAATCAGGTGTAAGATATTTAGGTACTGGGTGCTACAATGATATGCACCCATAAACAATAATTAACCAAGTCATGGAGTCAAGCATGAATTAAAGGTGTTTAATTTTGTGAGTAGGTGTTAAGAGTGCAAACTTAGACCAGCTCTGAGATTGGTTGTCAAATAGTAACGTGAAGACCTCATTGGATTAAACCTTTTGTTTAACGCCTTGAGAGACGAAGCCAATAGAGGTTAGTTTACCCAAGTAAATAATAGTTTGTGAAGTGAAGCATATACCACTCGTAAAAGGATTTATGTATAGGATAGGATTAGATCTGATTCTAGTGAATAAATTTGGTATCAAGGCGTAGGAATTTGATTTTTAATTTCTTAAAAGACTAATTTGTGATAAAAATTATCTCTATATTAGGACGAACATTTACTTTTGTAAACACGAACTCAAACCTACTTCAGTGGCCAAGAGGTCTAACGGGCTACTCTCGTGTTGAGCTAGACTGCTGATGACAAGGAAATTCGGGTTCGAGCGAGGTCGGGTGCATTGAAGTTGGTTTTGCTTAAATGGTTTCCCAATCACCTCGACTCGAACGCGGGCGCATTTCCTGTAATAACGCTTTTCTAATCCCTATCCCATTAGTGTAGTTAGAACATAGACGTATAACCCGAACGGATGATAGGACGGGAAGTTAATAAAACTCGAGCTCAAAAAGAGGCTTTTATAATAGTTCTGTCTGTACGCATGTTTGTCTGTCTGTCCCTGGCCATGGATATAAATTTGATGAATTCGGTCCAAAACTTGAAATTTAAATTTTCTAGGGCTATAACACACTTTTTTTTTATCCTAGCCCATCAAATAAGGGTAGATTACTCATTAGGATTTTTTTTGAAATCCAATTTTTTTTAATACTATAACAATTTTTATTAATGTAAATCTAAGATTTGTTTGACAATATAAATATCACTGTATATTTGGTTTTTGGGCAAGAATTCGTTGAAGAGTAGTTTACTGATGGGAATTTTTTGAAAGTTCTAAATATTTCCCAAATAACTACCACGATTTGGTTAAAAATTTATATCTGGAGCTTGTGTGGTATGAAAAATAAATATTTACAGTCCCTACGAGTCAAAATATGATTTATGTGTAGTTTTTTAAAGACTGATTTCCAAAAAATTTGATTTTTTTTACATAGTTAAAGATTTGATTCCAAACGGTTATCAAGGAAGTGTTTGACATAACAAATAGCACTGTTTACTGGTTTTGGGGGTAAAAATGTCATTTATAGATAGTTTACTGATTATTTATTTTTCATAAACTTGAAATAATTTAAAAATGTCTCTAAAGTATTGGTTCTAAATGGATATCATGGAGTATTTGACATGACAAATAACAGTGCATTTTTTAAATACACAGTTGGTAGTTTACAGATGTTTAGTATTTCAAAAAAAATTGACATATTTTTAAAATTGCCATAATGTTTTGACGAAAAATTTGTATCTTTGCAATGTTAAACATGACAATAAAAACTATATGAGTTTTTGGGGTTGAAAACCAATTTATTGAGTTTCTTTTTCCAAAAATTTGAAATATTTCAAATATAACCTTAACTGTCTGGTTCTAAATGGGTATCTATGGAGTAATTTACATGAAAATAAACCTGTGCACTTTTTTTTTGTAAATTTACACTAATGGTCATTTATTAATGATAAGTGATTTTTTTTAAATAAAATTATTTTGAAAATATTTATAACTCTTTTGCTTAAAATGTATATCTGAGGTGTATGTGACACTAACATGACAAATAAGCTGTATATTTGATTTTAATGGGAAATTCGATAATGGGCACTACTGATGACGGTTACTTTTTAATTTGAATATTTTAAAAGCGACTCTAGGAATGTGTTTCAAAATAATATCTGAGAGTTGTTTGACGCTATATATAATCATGTACAGTACTTTTAATCCAAACAATATTTGTAAATAAAATATGTTTGAGAGTTTACAAATGAAAGTGTCTTGAAAGTTGATTTTTTAATGATTTAAGTCATTTTATTTATGATTGATGTGTGAAGACTGCTCTAGATTTATACGTTCATATGTTGGTTTTGATGAGAAAAAGAGACAGGAATAGATTACTTAAAACCTTTTCTTGAAAATTTTGTTTCTATTACAAATAGGAGTACCATTTATTATGTCACTACTTCTCACTATCAGCTTGTGTAACAATAATGTAATAGTGTAACAAATAATAATTATTTCGGTCTTTAGTTGAAATGGTGCGCTCAGTATCATATTGACCATTGTTGACGGATATTTCTTGAGCTATAAAAATCCACGGCAGACGTTCCCTCGGAGGGGAAGTAATACCGTCGGTGCCATGTCAATTTTGGCGTGTAAAATAACCCTTGAAGGTAAGTAAGATACCTTTGCTGGCAAAATTGGTATGTCCTTTCGCTCTCACTCATAGAAATTATCGTGTGCTGAATTAATTAGTTGGTCAGAACGTGCACATTAAATAACTAAAAAAAAATTACTATTTACGTAAATGTAATAGAAATGAGAGTGAATTAATTTAGAGGGAATGTAACGATATTTTCATGGAGTAAAAGCTTATAAAGTCTTAAGAAAAAATTAACTAAGAATTACAAGGATTCAAACCCCAAATTTCTCTTTGTAATTCATATTTCATTATATTGTGAGAGTGATGCCTTTGACCATAAAACCACAGGAATAGTTTATAAATCACTTTAAACATTAAAATAGCTGTTTTCTGTTTTATAGAATTTATTTTAAAGAATTTTCCCAAAAAATTTCAAAACCACAATCTTATTTTTAATTAATTTGGACTTTAATTAACAATCACTTAAGCAACATAAAATAATAACCTGTACACCAACTACAAATGGATAGACATAAATACCCCCACCCTCAGTAGTCCATAAGTTCTCTCAGGGGCTAAATCAAACATACAACAATGAGAATAATCTTTAGAATAAAGCATTCAAAACAATCTCCTCTGTTATTGCACTTAGGTCAGAATATAAGAAACACGAAGGAAATTGTGAAACACTAGCTCAAACTTCAGCCATTATTATTCCTATATTATTTCATTATTTAAAAAGTAAATATAAACATTATACTGTGGGGTATACATTTAGATGCTTTCCAATAATATTCTACCATATTAGTATCATTCTGTGTTCAATCCTTGGGCCGGCACAGATTTATCTGATTAACAAACCCTTCTTTCACCTCTGACTAGACGTGTATTAATCACATCTTGTGAATGTGTGGAACTCCAGGCCTCCACCGTGGTTCGGATCCCACGTTAAACTGTAGATCCTCCATTTCAGCTCACTATCACACTACCATTACACATTAGCGTAAGTGCGTATAACCCGAACGGGTAGTAAGACGTGGTGCTAATAATAATAATAATAATAAGTATGGTTCTAAGCAATGAAAGAAATTGTTGGTAACCACTAATAGCAAATATTTAATGTTAATATTATTTGCGGGGAGAATATGTTGAAGAAGAATGACAGAAAGGACTGTATTTAAACATTTGTATGTGTGCCCTTCATCCCATGTGCAGTAATAACATTATAGACTATCTATATAAGGTTACACATGATTAAAATATTTAATTAGTGTTTAACAAGACCTAGTTTGAGCCTTCACTTTAATCTTTTGCCCATTATCTCTCTTTCATGTGTGTTCACAGTAAATTAAGAGAAATAATCTACTCTTTATTATCTTTTACAATTTTTTTTCAATTATATATATATATATGCTATATATTTATATATAAAATGAAACAACACAATGTATCTACCATTATTGGAGCAATAATTCCTACTAAAAATTATAAAAAGATTTATTGTATTTTTTAAAAATTATAAAAAGATTTATAGTATTTTTAAAGGAAAACTTTATCAATTCTTTTTAGCACCGTGCCCTACTAACTATTCAGGTTATACGCTTATATATTATTTCCGCTAATGGTTTTAGTGAACAGGGAGATTAAACATAGTGGAATTGTACCCGTATTTACGTGGACGGATTGTGGAAAACGATTTTGGAAAAAATCACTCTCAGTACACCCGACTGAGATTCGAACCTAGATCTCCCCGTCATCTGCAGTCTAGTCTAATGTGAGAGTAGCACGTTAAACCATGTGACCACCAAAGCAGTTTTTAAATCTTAATATATGGAGAAAAAAAAATCTAAACACAAACTAACTTAACTACATACCTAACAATAGTAGTGGTGATTTATTTTTATTTTCTATTTCCAAAAGCGTTGAAACAAGACCAGAACTATAGTACAATCAGTGGTGTAGACCTTACAAAACACATAAAAGCCAACTGACCAAACTGTGAATCCCCTGAACCCACACGTTCAGCCGGTAAATCTCGAACAAGGGGCGAGAGAGACGCCTCGCATCTGTAATCAGGGGGGTGGCGTCGGCAACGGGGTGGTCTCGACGCCCTGATACCACTGCGAGTAGTAATGAGTGGCTGACGATTTATATGGGGTGCCCCCCTCGCCGAACATTCCACGACGCTCATCTCACCCGGATACCTTACCCACCATCCCCTACATCAGAAACAAACCACCCTCCACCATCACTACCACCCCCCTAACCTCCAATTTGTTCAGTGTGAAAGCTCTCCACCGAGAAAACGATCTTCCTGCTATAAGTGTCTTTCAAGGAAGGAAAATTGCTTCCCATGAAGAGAGAAAGGTGGTTCTGGGTCGGATGGGAAGAAGGGAAGTGTTGGTTTTTAGCGAGGGGATAGGGGGCTAGAAAGTGCAAGTTCCACTCTTGAAAGACCAATAAATAACATTTGTGGCCCCAGCCTCCTCCTTTCCTCAAGACTGCCATCACCTTTCTCGGTGGTATTCAAGAAGTGTTTTGGCAACGCACCTTTGAACCAAATTGTTTGCTCGGGGTTATCTTCAACTACTATCGTGCCTCAGAAGCTTTTTAAGCCAGCGGTTGCCGCTAGATCGTCCTGTACTATGTCTAACACTTTATCTTTTTCTTACTATCTTTCTTTTCCCATCCTTGACTGCTGGTCTTTCAGACATGCCCAGGATAAGAATGTTGATTAAACCTAAAAATAGAGCAAGATTTTTAAATTAAATATCTTACGGATACTTATTTAGAGTATCCAATTATAATGTGGATATTTTCTATTTGAAAGAAATTAATAAATATCCACACAATGGGAATAATAATTATGACACTTCAAAAATATTAAAATAATTATCAACTATCTATGATTTTATAACTTAGTCTCTAAACTCTGTTTCTTCGCGTGGATGTCCTTAAAACGAGTTTTCTCAATAATTCAAAACTAAAAACATATATAATAATCCTACAGAGACATGTCGGTACTTTTATCCTTCATTAGAGCATACTAAATCAAATCATTGTTTTGAAATAACTCTTTTTTCTACAAAAATGCAAGAATTGTAAACGTATGCATCTGGTCTCACTGCTTAGGTAGGCAGCCTGCTCAAACAAATAACTCAAAATGATTTGAATGAAAACTGTGCGATTATAATAAGTTGTATTCATTTTATTTCTCGAGTAGTTTATTTATTGCAAGATTTATCAAGTTAACGTAACTTAATTATGTATCACAACAGACATGTCAGCCATGTCGGATCTATTGTATGATATTATTAAAGTTCAATAATACTATTGCTAGTATATAGACTATTATAGCATGCTATATGGATAACTCCCGGTTATCAGTGAAAGCAATTCAACCTTTACTATCCAACACAATCAAAACGCAAACGAGATAGATACCCATTAGTTTACCAACAGGTAGGACGTGTTGCATATAAACGGATTACCCCAACAACAATATGAGTAGGTAGTTAATCAAAACAAGCCTTGTCTGTATTGAAGAACATACTGCCTGTATTAGAATTTAAGACATGGATGTATTAAACAAAAAAAAATATTGATTATTATAATTATTATTATTATTATCATCACCGCGTCTTACTACCCGTTCGGGTTATACCCTTTAATTATTAATTACCCTAATGGATTAAGAATTGGTAAGGTTGAATTAGAGGAAGTGAACCCGCATTTGCGTGGAGAGAAAGTGGAAAACCATTTAGGAAAAACCACCCCCAGTTCACCCGACCGAGATTCGAACCTCGATCTCCCCGTCCTCAGCAGTCGGGCTCAACACGACAAGTGCGTTAGCCAACTACGCCACCGAAGCGGGTTAAATATATAGAAATAATTGATTAATAAACTGGTTAAGTTAATTGATGGATTAAATTGAATCTGGAGATCAAAATGTATAATTAGTTTTGATTTATGGTATTAACATATTGTCAAATTATGAACATTACCCATATAATAAATTAATTCATCATCAATTCAGTAATATATTAGGTGTTTGTAAGTCTAAAAAACATTAAAACACGTTAAAAAATCGCTCAAACTTACAGAAAACAACATAGTTTTGACAAAATAATTATCAAGTTACAGGTAAGTTAAGGATTCAAATTATAAATGTGTATTAAAAGGTTAACCTCTGATAATCAGTTATAAGAAATTATAAGTATTGATATACAACGACTTTAAGATAGGCAATATTTAATACAACAGTATTTAAAGTTTAAATAGGTATTGAGTTGATGAGTATAAAATTTAATTTATAGGTTAACAAATTTGAGATGGATTTGAATGAAGTGGATAATTTTGTAATATTCTAAGTCTTATCTGTTTATCCTTGTCCCATTACTACTTTTTCATTTACAGCATTGGAAAGATGCTGGAATATCTCGATCCGACATGTTTAGACACATATGTGTGTCATAATCATGAAAAAAAAGTCTTTACGAAGGACACAATGTGTTGATACGACGGAGAGATGTTAACAAAAGTCTTTGTGAAGGACAAAATATGTTTATACGACGGCGATATGTTAAAAAAAAGTGAAGTTTACGAGAAAAAGAAAATTTAAGTACATTATAGTACATATATATTATACATTTTAAACGTTACTTGATATAATCAGAAACTATTACTAAATACTTATTTTTTATTCTATGAGTTAATATATATTTATCAACAATTCTCAAAAGTTAATAACACATTTATATTTCCTCTTAGTTCAAGTAAATAATATGTATAAATGTTTTAATTATTACGTTAAAAAATTATCATGCAAATAGAAATTTTATATTTCTTTTTTGAGAAAACTAAGATAAGTTTTAATTAATAAATATTCATTACGTAAAAGGCAGAGCCAAATAAATGATTTTCAGGATTGATTATATCAAACCATGAAAAGTGCGCATCATTTTATAAAATTATAACTTGTATCAAAAAGCCATTCCCTTTCCTTAAAAGTGATTTATTATATTTTTTTGAAGTAAGTATCATCCATTTTATCGTTGCGCATATTTTAGAACACTACCTTGAACTCTATTCTTGTTTACAAAGTCAATAATAAACTACAATATAGTTTAAATTCAAATGACTTGCTTGAGACAGTTTATGTTCTAATATCTTATCTTTTTTTAGACTGAATAATATCATTGCAATTATAGTTTTCTTAAAACTGTGCAATGTCCCATTACTACTAAAGGTTGTTTAATTTTAATATTTTTCACAAACAATGAATGATCAAAACTTATTTTCGTGTATGAGCTGCGTCGTTTAAATGATTTATATCCACGTTTTAGTTTTATTGGCAACTGCTGCATTTTGTAGGTAATTACTTCAGACTGGCTCCAACCCTAAATAAATACACCCAACCAAAGGTACGTTGGCTAACTACAACAGGTAAGAAGATTAAGTTTTATGTAGTTAATAATATAGTGAAATTGAATTTTTATCTAGATAACTTTATTAACTGACCGATAAATTTCATACATTATAATGTAATTCAAATATACTATCTGTTTTGAAATAAAGCCATTACAATAATTATAACCATATTTACCATTAAATTAACTATCAATTTAAAACTATTATGAATAAATTATAACTCATCATTTTATATTAGTCATAAGCAATTTTATAATGTTGTAGATTGTTCTAGAATTAAATAACCTATCTAAATTTTTCTCTACATAAATTTAATTAATTTTAATCAAATTTGGTTTGTGTCTATTTGTTGATTATTTTTAATGGAATTTGTTGTCTTTTTGTGTTTTTTCTCACTACATCTTACTACCCAAACACACTATTCACATTTAAATACATGCAACAATTAGTAATGATGAGGTAGGTAGTGTTCATAAAAATGTATCCACCTTTGCATGAAGGGGAAGAAGGAAACCATTTGATAAAATAAAAAAACTCATAACACTTTAGTGAGGTTTGAACCCTCACTTATCAGCCAACAAGCCCATAGGATATCTAGCTGACTAGCAATGCCAGCTGATTTACTATTGGTAATATAGGTTTTTATAGCTAGAGTTAAAAGGGTATGAAGAAATTGGTGAGTGGAGAAGGTTACATAATGATGGCCTACTTACCCCGTAGTCATCACTAAATGTTGTTATGGTTATCAAGTCTTGCATATTAAGGTGGGCCAGACATGCAGAGTGAATGGAAGATTCTAGAAACTTATTCAAGTTATTGACTGATAATAATAATAATAATAATAGGAAGGAACTATTGGGAAGACCTAAACGCATATGGAAGGGTTACATTAGAATTGATCTGAAAGAGATAGGGTCTAATGAGGTGGACTGGATAGATCTAGCTCAAGATAAGGTGTGATGAGGTGGACTGGATAGATCTAGCTCAAGATAGGGTCTAATGAGGTGGACTGGATAGATCTAGCTCAAGATAGGGTGTGATGAGGTGGACTGAATAGATCTAGCTCAAGATAGGGTGTGATGAGGTGTACTGGATAGATCTAGCTCAAGATAGGGTGTGTTGAGGTGGACTGGATAGATCTAGCTCAAGATAGGGTGTGTTGTGGTGGACTGGATAGATCTAGCTCAAGATAGGGTGTGATGAGGGGGAATGGATAGATCTAGCTCAAGATAGGGAAAGGGTGTAATGAGGGGGAATGGATATATCTAGCTCAAGATATGGGTGTGATGAGGTGGACTGAATAGATCTAGCTCAAGATAGGGTGTGATGAGGTGTACTGGATAGATCTAGCTCAAGATAGGGTGTAATGAGGTGGACTGGATATAACTAGCTCAAGTTAAGTATATGTGACAATTTTGTTCAAGTGCGGGGATTATTTAAATTTCTTGGTTTCATAAAGTATATAATTAAGTTTTTATAACTAGCGTTATTGAAATTAAGTACATAAACCTATTTATCAACGTCACATACAAACGTTCTGAGCATATCAATTCGTAGGTCTCACATATTTAAACGATCTTTAAAACAAGACGCAACACGTTGTTTCCATTATTTCTTGTTTGTAACCGCCTCACTGCCCACCAGTTTTTGTTTCAAGTCTATTTCCTGCTCAGTGTTACTTTACAGCTACCAATACAAGCCGCCCACACAACTTTTTTTCTGTGTGTATATATATATATATCTTTGTTTTTTTTCCCTCTATTCATTCTTTTATCCCTCCTTTATTTATCATGGTACTATTTTTTTTATTTTATTTATCCGTACGAACACACATGCAGACCACGGCTACGAGCTAGGAAGCACTTTTCACGCCTCGCTCTGAATAAACAAACCCCCGTGGTGAATATTTTAGACGGATGGAAATTGATCGAGAGTTTTCTGCCTCTCTGTCCCACCTTTGTCTGACCCGTCTCCCACTCTCCCCTTTCTTACATTACCAAGGGCGACACACAGGAAAGTCACGGGTTTTTGTATAAAACTCATATTTATGTTATACTTTATCTGGTTTGATTCCATGAACATATAAAGGACAGGTATATTTTAATCAAATAGCTTGATACTTATATTGTATATTCGTACCGTTTTTGAAAGTTTTTTCCGAGTCTATATTACTATTCGTTCAGGCTATTCACATATTTATAAATAATACTGAGATAGGGATTAAAAAGTAATATATAGAGCAAATTTAGCCCCATTAGCCTTAGTCTTGTTGGAACGTGGTAAAAAAAATTAGAAAAGAAACAGCCTTATTATACTTTACCGGGATTTGAGATCCGACCTCGCCGTCATAGGCAAATATGACTAGATGATTTTGTAAAAGTAACCAATCATAGAGGCTTAATGACCTTGAGATAATAATCTATTAAACCTAAAAAAAATATTAATTTATGTCTCCTGAAACTTAGTTTTGTAAATTATGTTTACTTGAATTAATATTAGACCTAGACCTAATTATTTGTATGAACACAGATGAATTATTCGATTTTTTTAACAAGCTCCTCTAATGCAAATGGAAAATGTTATGGATTTGAAATATATTTTCTTTGATTGAAAGGCCTAGAGCATAATAAAATATGACGTAACAATTTAGTAATTTTTATTTGCAACCAAATCTGAAAATATTGTTTAATATGATACTGGATTTACTTCTCCAAAACAAATTTAATTTACTAAAATTATGAGAGAAATGATATTTTAAGTGTATATCTGATATAATCTCTTGTTTTTCTAAGATATTGGTTGTATAGTATATTTTTAAAAGATGCACTTCCATTATAAATGCGCATGTAAATATATTTTCTATTTTCATACTCATCAAACTATGTATAAGCAAAGTATTATGCCATTATCTAGCATCTTTAGCTGATAAAACAAATCCCTAATCGTACATTAATTTAAATTTTATTATTTTCAGTTACTATAAATGCCAGTAGACAACTACTTATAATATATATATATATACCATGCCTAATTAATAATATTGAAAATTTACATTTATTTTTCAGGTTATCAGGTGTCTTATACTTTTATTTTTAAACGCCAGTTATACTAGCAATATATAAATATAGATTTAATTTAAGATAATATTAATAAAGAGTCATTATGAAAATATGATTCAAGCTTCTTAAATTATTTTTCATGTGTTATTTTACTGTTTGAATCATAAAGTTATCAATCTGTGACACTTAAATCTATATAAAAGCCAATTTTATAAAAAAAGATTTTGTCTATGAATAAAAAAGATACATTGAATTAATAAAATAAACTAACACGTCAGCACAAATAAAGGTAAACCTAATTTATAAAGATTTCAGCTCTGTTTAAAAACAGCAATGAAAAGAGTTTAAGGGTGAATACAGAAAAAACACCAGCACATGACTGCTTGTTGAAAGGCTGTATTCCAAAGGAATGGATTCAATGAAAAAGTGACGTGTTTTAAAGACGGTGACAAACCAAAATACTTGGAACTGAGCTATCTGGTAGGAACCAAATTAAAACTGAGCTCAAAAACTGAAATCGTGCAGGCAGTTCTTGATATTATTCAGTTTGTAAACTAGTCTCTGTTGCCTTCTTTCTCTTAAACTGAGAATATATGAAATTTAATATTTTATGTTTCTTTTATGGTTTTGAAGCGTGGTCTCTATCCATGTCATAAAAAAAAGAACAGTATCATTTGAGATCAAAGTGCAGATATATATATATATATTTATAAGAGAGGTGAACAAATAGGAGAAAGGACAACGTTACACAATGAAGGACTTCGTGACTTGTATGCTTTCCCAAACATTTGAAGGATAATCAAGCTTTGCAGGATGAGGTAGGCTCGTATGGAGGAGTACAGGCGTGTACCCAACACCTTAGCTGGGAAACCTGAAGATACGAGATTAATTGGTAGGATAAGACGTCGATAGGATTATATTTAAACATGTATTTGTATTAGGTTTAAGTAGTCTGAGAGAGATAGGAAGGCGTGGTCTCAGGATTGGGTTGAATGGAGAGCTGATAATAACCATGAACTTTCAATTACCTTCAAGCTAAGGATGTAGTTCTATCAAATCTCTTACTAATTTATATGTAATCATTTGGATAATTCTTTAAAAAGATTTATTTTATTATTATTAATATTATTAGCATCGCGTCTTACTACCCGTTCGGGTTGTACACACTTACGCTAACGTGTAATGGTAGGGTGAATGTGAGATGAAATGGAGGACCTACAGTTTAACGTGGAATCCGAACCACGATGGTGACCTGGCATTCCCCACATTCACAAGATGTCTTGTCAGAGGTGAAGGAAGGGTTTGGTAATCAGATAAATCTGTGCCGGGACCGAGGATTGAACCCCAAACCCCAGCACAGAAGTCCGACACTTTACCCCTAGACCACCTGGACACCTTTAAAAAGTTAAGTTAGAAAAAAACAATTTGATTAGTAGGTGTAACTCCTTTGCCCAAAAATTCAAACTTTATCAATTTATTGAGGTTCAGGATTGTCCAGAACTACGCGAATCAAGAATATTTCGAGGTATTATAACAGGTTAAATCATTCACAATTATTAATGTTCTCAGCTTCTTATGGTTGTTACGGTTATTAGTCTTACAAATCAAAATATTTGGATTTTTTTTATGTCTGCTCAACTAAACTACTGCTTAATTCTCTTCCCTTTATTTTTACCCATTTAAGATCTAATTATGTATTTCATTTCTACTTGTATAATGATTAAACCTCTTTCTTTTAATTATGTTCATACAGTTTGAGATGAAGTTTAGTCTCAGAACATACACTTTTTTTACTCTTAAACTTCCTTGAACACTAGATAATTTCACCAATTGTTTATTATCATTGCATCTTTCTACATCAACATACGTACGTGATAATACTTTAATAGGGCAGTAATAAAGAAGGAAGCAATTTGTGGACAATCTGTAGGCATTTGCATGGAGGGAGAGAAGAAAATCTTTTAGGAAAAACTATACTCAGTATAACCAACCGTGATTTGATCCCTAAATCTCCCGTCTCCAGTTGGCCGCTTTAACACAAAAGTGACAACTTAGACCATTTGGCCACTGAAGCAGGTATTATTTTTAGTTCTAGGACTAAAAATATAAGGTTTTTAATATTATAGGAAGATGTTAATATTGTTCTACTCTATTTTAATTTGAGTAATAGTTTGAAACCACTTACTAACTCGGTACTTCTAGACAAGTGCAAATTGTTTCAATGCTACAGATATTGGTTCCCAAGTTTTTATTAAATATCCACACTAAAATAGTTTAAAATCGTATATTGTATGAGAAGTAATCCTCATAGACTTCGCCAGTAATTTATACCTAATGACATCTTGTCTCAGGCTGTTATATCATATGAATCCAATTAAATCTGCAAATCATTGTTCAAATAAATTAATAAGTTGATCGAAATACCATGATTTCATTGATTTTTCCAACTCAGAAAATACTTTATTTTTTATTAGTGTTTGATTGTATTTCTTATCACACAGATATAATATTTTTTGTCTGATTAATATAATCAACGACAACACACCTGTTCTTACTTGTGTTATATATATGTGACACCATTTTAGTTTAAGTTGTCAATTCAATAAAGTTAAAAATCTAAACAGTCGTATACTCCCGTATTCGGTAAGCTTTTTATTATTAGTTTACCTATGTGGTACCAACCATTTAAATACTCCTACTAGGATATCTGTCTCTTTTATTCTAGCATGTACAGGATATCAGTAGATTCAATATGATACAAAAATTAATAAAACACCTAGTGTGAATTAAATAGCTTTAAGTAACATTTTAACACCGCATCTTACTACCCGTTTAGGTCATACGCTTATGTACTAATTACAATAATGGACTAGGAATTGGGAAGGTTGATTATAGAGGAAGTGAACCCACATTTAGGTGGAGGGAGGGTTGAAAACCATTCGGGAAAATCCCACCCCAGTACCCTGTTTCATAAAGCTACAAATCTACAATTTACAAGATAACTCACTTGTAGCTTATAAGAAATTAGACAATTGTGTTTCATAAAGATACTGGTAAACACTTGTAGCTATAGGTGACATTTTACATTTAACAAGTGTTTTTTTACAAGTTTTGGCTTTGGTTTGATAAATGATCTTGTAGCTTACAAGTATTTGTAAATCAAGTAGTATTTCCTACAAGTGCCAGGACATTTGTTAATGACTGTACAGTTTCAATTTTAATTGGCGTTTTCTACTAAATTAACCAAGTGTACAACATAATATACAACATTTATAAATAAACTAGTTCGGTGGATATCAAAAAGTACCACTAACTTTGTATTTATTGAATCTGGTGATGATGAGTTAGACGGAAGGATTATTAAGGCGTAAATGCGTTGATTGTTATCAAATTTTCAGATGTTGTGAATTGGCCACTTGCATGGATGACACAATTATGTGGTTATGTTGATGGAACATTAATAACTATTGATGACCTACATGTATATGAACCACACAAATAAATATCTTTATTTTCTTTATAATAGCAAATTTTTTACTAAATGTAACTACCATTAACTCATTTTTGATAATGTAGTCTATGTGTTTTGTTGATGCATACTGGCTATTGACATTTTGCTTATAAATAAAACATCTGACTTTTAAATATTTTCTACATGTTCACCAACCTTTATAGTCTAACTAATTTATTTATTAAAAACTTTATTTTTACAATCGTAAGATATTCACTTGTGAGCTATAAATTGTAAAGTGTAGTCTTGTAGTTTCATGAAACAGGATCCAGTTCGCCCGAGTGAGATTTAAACCTCGTCCTCCGAAGTCAATTTCGACATTAAACAAGCCCGTTAGCTAACTACGCCACCGAGGAGGGTATAAAAACCCTCCTCGCGTGGAGGGAGAGTGATATTCCATTTTTGGAAAAACCACCCTTAGAACACCCGACTGAGATTCGAACCTCGATCTCATCATCATCATCAGTCCAGTCCACTACGAACGTAACAATTTAGACCATATGTTCACCGAGGCGGGCGTAAGGGAGTTAAGTTTTGAAAATCGCAGTCTATAGATCCATTGGTGAAAATCTCAATGCTAAGTGTACCCACATGCTTAACACACTAGCTCTGCCATCACGTTCCAATACCACCAGTAGAGGGGGAATCTGTGTCGTCATGTATTCGTCATACCATCTCTGAGAAATGGGACGCACTCGTCTAAAGCCGTGACCACACCTAACGAACGAACGAACGAACGAACGAACGAACGAACACAAACATATAAGTGTGAGCACAAACGATCATAAACTTGCACGAACACTCAATGACTAGGATGAACGTACGTGAATAAACAGAAACGAGAAATCAGACTGAAGAGCTTTAGTGTTCGTTGACGCTCCGTCTATATGGTGCAGATTTATTTAATGTTCAAAGTATGGATGCTGTGTGGCGATCCCTCATATACATCATGTATTGGTAGGTGAAACATTTATAAATTGCTTTGTCTGAGGTTTCCGTGCCCAAATGAGAAACTTCTTTCGTTCTTTCTTTTCAATATGATGCCTAAAATGACATTAAAGTTAAATAAATTAATACCAAAGTGTTATCGAGACTCTACATTTTAATCGCCCACATTTAATGAGAGTGTTATATTTACTTGTAAAGACTGGATGACATTTCTTTTTTACTTCTTCAGGCGTAATGTTTTACTTGATGACGAAGGTTAACCGAGAATCATTCTTCTTGCCTACTATTTTATAATAAGGATCAGAAGGATTACAAAGCACAGGAAGATTTTCTACGTCGCTCGTAAATGACTCCATGTCGAGGCAAACGCGCACTCAGAATTGAAATAGAATGAAAGACACCGCGTCCACACCTGGCAGAAACAGACGATCAGGAACTAACAAAAACGAACACATTTTTTTTTTAATACCGAAAAGCTGGTGGATTGCGTTCGGCGATGTTCGATGTTGTTCGTTCACGCTCGTCTGGGATTGTTGTGCCGTACACACCATAGGTTTTTGTTCGTTCGTTCATCTATGTTCATGCTCATTCATTAGATTCGTACGTGGATTCATAGAATCAGTTGTAATTTAGTTACTTGCGCCAACTCGAGAAATACCCTCCAATGATTGAGTGTCTCAAGCTGTGAGCTGTGAGTTGTGAGTAATTATTTAAGTCAATTTTAATAATTAATACCTATACAAATATTTTGTATAAAATACATTACTTTTCATGTACAAATAAAGTTTTGAGAGGTAAAAAGTGAAAATTCTAACACATATATTTTGGCATGTAAGCATATATTTATAAAATTATTTTTACAAATTAACCAAAATAATAAAATATTGAGAATTAAAAAAAGATGTACAATTATAATTTTTTGAGTGAAACAGTGGCGGGGGGTGTAAGAGGGTAGTGAATATTCCTCAGGTCCTAGAAGAAGAATATAGGGCTACTGGATATGAAAACTTACGTACTATAAGATGTGGATTCCATTCCCATATCTAACGTCGAAATAAATAAGGCGAATACATAATATTCATATTTCAAAGTATTAGATTTGATTACTGTCATAAATAGTTGATTACAATAAATCCCATGAAAAATATAAATAGTGATTATACCAAATAGCTTATTGATCATTGGTCTGAACGTTTGCAGTGTTATAAGACTCATATGAATTGAGTGTGTGGTTTGAAACAAAGGCGATGGAGTGGAGCTGAATCCCTGTCGTGACGCTTGGACCACCCCACGTGACACCTCTGTCTCCCCCTGCTCCCCGCCGTCTAGTGGCACGCTGGTAATTAATGGCTTGATGACTGTTTGTGATCCAGGAGCGCCCGGTGGTCGGTAATGGTAGGTTATTGTGCCCAGTGGGACTCACCGAGCGAATCCACACCTCCCTCTTTGGTACACCACTGAGAGGGCACACATGTTATCCTGTTAGACTGAGAGAATTACATGGCACATATCTCTACATATTCTTCTATTTATCTATACATCCCTGATGTCTTTCTACATAAATTTATATATCATTCTAGTATTCCATTTTACTGTTTGTCCTTCAGACCTGTGTATATTTATACAAGTTTTTCTATCATACCATTTGTTTTTCTGTCATGAGTGTTTTTCACGAGTTCATTTATAATTCTATTTGACTTTATGTGTTTATTTAACTGATCTCTCTATACAATATTTTCTATCATTTTATCATTCTTTACTTTACCTGTTAATTTGTATCCTTTTTAATAATAATTCTATCAATCGAATGCTCTTTTTTTTTCTACCTATTTATATACTTTTTCACTAATAATAGTGTATCTCTCACACATTTTTTCCACCTATCATACATCTGTTTTTCTCTCTCTTTAAAAGTGTTTTTATGCCATTCTACGATTCTTTTTGTCTACTTGTTTATTAATTTGTATATTTTATAATATATTTTTATAACCATACAATTATCTTTGTCCACCAATCAATATATAATTTATTTTTCCCTTCATACAATTTTTTATCAATCTACCATTATTTTTTATACTTATATGTCCACCTGTTCATGTTTTGCTTAATGGAATTAATCTATCGTTATAGTAGCCCATATAAGCCACCTAATGTTTGACTTCAAACAACTTACAGCCAGAATTCAAAAGAGAAGATTCAGCCATTTTATTTTTATCTATGATTTAAATATGTCGTGTATTCTAATATTGGCTATGGTAGCTTCTAGACGTGAGACTAAACGAATGTTTTAATACACAAATTTAAATATATGTCAGTACTAAGTGTAGAAAAAGTATTTTAAATATTAATTTTATTTTACTCAGAATTCATGAAACTATGCATCATAATAAAATGATGAATAAATATAGAATAATTCATTGACACGTTTTGGAATGATTCTCTCACTTACACTCTGATACGAGTGTCTGATAATTCCCACTCAAATCACATATATTTTGGTCATCAACTAGTTTCTATAACCGAGTCCTTGGCCTTAATCTTCAATCTTGTTTGATGTGGTTTGAATATGATGGACTGTCGAGCTTTCATAATGGAAGTACTCGGTTTATCCTAAGTGGTTTTGTACATTAATTTAGCTAAAACACATGTACACTTCCTCTAACGTCTACCATGCTTAGTAAAACTGTTAGATTAATTCAATTTGTGTGAACCAGATGGGAAAATGATGCGAGGGGGGGGGGGTGAAACTACACAAAACAGTGGGCCAAAAATGTTTTTAAAAATGGCTGGTTATTTGTTTGAATACGTTTGTTTTTGTCACTCTCGCAGTAGACTGGACTGCTAATGACTGGGAGATTAAGTCTTGACCCTTAATTTGGTGTACTGAGGATAGTTTTTTTCCTAATGAACCACTCTTCCTCCAAGCAAATGTGAAAACCTTAAGAGCCCAGGAAGAGTAGTTAAACAACAGTCAAGAAGTCACCACAGAAAATAGTTCTTTTGGTTTTTTATTACAGCTTTAGATAATTACCAAAGAGATGATGATAAATCATATAGTATACAAACATAGTTTAAATTGAACCAATTTTACGTCTGGCGTAAAAGGTAACATTTCAGACGTTTTAAAAATATATCTGCAACCAATTTACAATAAATACATAGCCTAAGAAAAACCATCGAAGGTTAAGATTCTAAGTCCCAGATTCTATATCTAGTTTATTTCTTCAAATACCAATAACAGCTAAGTGACCCATACCTATTAGGTAGAAGACCTTGAATTAAAGGTATGTAATACCTATCTTCAACAATTCACAAGAATGTTTCACTACAAGTGAATTTAAAATTAAATCGGACACAATCACTTCCTTTTTATATATTCAGGTGGTAAGCATCGACCCATAGTTACCGACTATAAATATCAAAATGAATGCGGTAATAGCATATACCCCTACTAAAGTAAAATATTTAAATTTAATAATAATTATATAATCATAAACACTGTGAAAGAAAACTTAGAGTTACAATGAATGGAAATTTAATTTACTCTAGGTAATAGTCGACGTAAATCATATTACAAAATAACAAGATAAATAATTTAATATAAAAGCGTATATATATATATATATATATATCAACAAAATGCCGTTAAGGCATATATAAAGAACAATNCGCCTCAAAAATCCAAATCCAAATCATGGCTCCTGAAGAACTTGATCATTATTAATCTGTGGCATATCCACGTTTTAAGACCCAAAAAAACCCATTTGAAAACCAAGATTATTTTAAAGTTAGCTTGAAATAGTAACTTTTAAAAGAGAACAACCCCCCCCCCCCAATATTTTATCAGAATATAATTTCGAATAATAAACCCCAACATAAGCTTAAATCGGCACCCTCACCTTTATGTATGCCAGTGGTACAATGAGTACCGTAGTTAAAGATACAAGCCATTATATAGTTAACACAAACGTAAATATGTCTCCAGAGAGGGGGAACAGAGGCGGAAAAAAACGAACCAGAAAAGGTGACAAGTAGCACTCAAGTGGTGATAACGGTGGCTCTGGGAACTTCTGGAAGCATGGAGAGACGTCTAGACCATAAACTGGAAGCTATTCTGGTCAAGTGCCGAACTAGTTTTTTAGGGGCGCGGCTTCAATCACGAACGGTACGTGGGGTCAAACCTCGTTTTAGTTCGTGGTGGAGAAACGAAGGGAGAAGTTGCCGTGACGTGTGCTCCAGTATGCCGTGATCAACAAGCCAGGTGGTGAGTGTGGTCCCATTATACTGGGTATTATAAAGTTAATTGTTCTTCATTCTTGTAACATCGTTACACAAATATGGGTACATTTAATCTAAATTCAACATTCCTACTCCCTAAATCATAGATATAATTAGTACATATGCGTACAACCTAAAGAGTTAGTAAGATGTAGTGCGTAAAAAAAAGAAGATAAAAAGATGTTTGTAACATTATTGTCTATAAATATTTTTCATTTTTCTTTGCAGAAAAATCTCGAATTTTTCCTATAATATAAGTAAAAAATATAAAATATTGTATATTTCTCTTTTGTTATAATGTCGCCTCTCAATGTGATTAATTTATCGAGGTTTAACACAACAAACTGCACTTTCTCACTGATGTTTCGACCTTGAGATGATATTTGCTGGGGGGCATAATAGCTGTTTCGTCATTATGGCTGAACGCGGAGGGTGAATTTATGTTCACTGGGTAGGTGCTAGAGGTTGTACTATTGTAAAACTAAGAAGACGAGGATTAAATAATTATACTTTGTTTCTTTGTGGTTGGTAGATATATGAGTCAAATCTATCCAGTTTTATAAAGTCGCGATGGTAAAACACCCGATGGCCAACTGAATTTATTTGGATATATTTGTGGGCAGATAATAGATATATGTGCAAAAAATATAATATATATATTTTGGCTTATACGTCAGTGATCAAGATAAATTAGAGTTTTTGCTTATATTCTATAAAAGATTTTATATGAATAAAGTTGAATGGACCAAAGTAGAAAGTTATGATTATACCATGCGTGTGTCAGCTATTTACAGTGAATTTAGATTTATGTCTTGCAAAAATTAAGAAGTTTCAAAGAAAACAAAATTTAAAATAGAGTTCTCTCAAACTTCCCATCTGCAATAAAGTCAGGGGGCTCCATAGGAATAAATACTCCCAATCCTTCCTTATTCCACCTTCCAATTGGGAACATGAGAAATAAAAACAACATAATTACAGTTTGATTCAAAAGTCACACAACCTAAAGAAAAAACTTATATTTTTTGCCATCAATTCGGCATATTGTTGATTTATTTGGCACGCGTGATTCTGAAAAATTACGCACATACGATTGTTGGCATTCCATTTACGAATTAGCGTTAAAATAATGTTTCAAGATGAATACTCGCTCTGCTCGTGAAAAACTAATCTTAAACTTTCAAATGCTGTAACTTAACTGGCTAGATCTAGGGTATGTCTCAATGTCACATGGCCTACACAACACTCAATTAATATTACAGGGTTGCCATACATATAAACAAAATGTTAATTTTCCATGTTCTTCTTTGAAAAATATCATTGTAAAAACAGGGTTGAATGAATTTTGGATCACTCTGTAATATCCAAGCACCATTTCTCAGATTGATCATGGATAACAATAATTAATACTTCGGACTGAGCTGAAAGATATGATTGGTGTTTCTGTTGAATAAGTAAAGTTTTTATTTTTAATTGAAAATAAAAATGTATAAAATCCCTACCGGTATTTAAATTTAAAATTGGTAAAGTAAAATTAAGACATATTTAATTGTGTTATGTAATAGTCTAAATAGAAAATATATTAGGAATAAATGTACTAGGTGAGGCAAATTAAATCTATCCAAGTAGCGAGAATAACTTTTGGAACTATGAATTCAGAAGTGAAACTTACAGGCCAAGGAAACTAGAGTATTCGTCTTCAGAAAGAGGCAAGAGAAATATTCAAAGTAATACAGACTGCAGGATTCCCTTTGCTTTTTCAGTGCTATGAATTTTCTAGTGGTAGAATTGATACTTCAGTAAAACTGAAAAAAAAAGAGACACTTTTCATTCTTCAAAACTAAGCTCGAATGCTGTTCTCTTACACAACGAAAAGATGAAAAACATTGAAGTACGTTGGGCTTACTTAATACAATAAATTGTAATGAGTATTGTTGGAAGATGTACACTGTTACTCAGACAGCAGACCAGATTCACAAAACAGTTTATTTATTCCGGTGAGAAAGTCTAGTAACTTAAAGTATTACAGAAAAAATAAATGGATCAATAAAAAAATGCTCTTTTCCCGGAAAGATTATTGTCTAGAACGCTCGCTTTAAGTATCATGAAAAGGTGTTTTTTCCTCTGATACATAGAAAACTGAGGCTTATTGATAACTAGTATAAATACTCGGTGCTTCACGGGAGAAATGTTTTTCCAAACGAGTTTTTAATTAAATTTATAAAAAATCTAATCAACATTTCAAAATTACAGTTTGAGATTCACACGATCGTGTATGGCTACTAGTTTTATAATTTCATAACTCTGTGTGTGGTATATATTGTGCAACGCTTAGATATATATCTTGCAACGCTCAGGTATATATCTCGCATTGCTCAGATATGTATCGCGCTACGCTCATGTATATATCACGAAATTCTCTGATATATATCTCGCATTGCTCAGGTATATATCGTGCAACGCACAGGTGTATATCACGCAACGTTCAGGTATATATCACGCAGCGCTCAGGTATATATTGCGCACCACTTACGTATATATCGCATAAATCTCAGGTATGTATCGTGCAAAGCTCATGACAGAAAAACTCCTCATTTTATTTATATAGATTTTGTGAGAACCTTGGACAAAAGTAATGAAGGCTGTTAGAATCTGTCGGGTGGGTATCCAAAGTGAGACCAATAGCTTATGGGCCAGACATCATATGAGTATATCTTAGGAGTACCAGATTTACTTCATACCACAAATTCTTTAGTGCTTAAGGACAACGAAAAAGTGTGGTGGCCATTCCTAATGTACACCTTTTAAAAATGGTGGCCAATCAAAAATGTCGCCAGCCCGGAATCACAAATGTGCTTATTACTCGGGCTGTAGCAATCTGATTGAGTTAATACTTTCTATATTAAAGCCTTATTTATTTGTAATATTTTCAGTTACCATTAACTTAGCCATATCTATAAAAAGATTTGGGTGACCCGAGAAAAAATAAATATATACATACAAATCTTAGGTTGGATATTAAATATCTACAAGACCTTAATATTAAAAAAATAATGCTCATAATAAAATTTATACACAGCTAAAGAATATTTAAATTGGTTTACTTAACCCATTTGTAATTGTGATACATCCGGAGTTATGCTGGTTTAAAAGTTCAGTAGCAAAAGCTCTGGAAATATTCACCACACTCAACTGTCATAACATTCTCAAATGGTTGCATACCAAAATATTCTAAGTAAAGTAATATGCAATACTTTTGTATATTTATAAAATATAATTTAATATATTGAATTCCTTTGATGACGATTATGTGAAAACTAACTGGCAGGGCAGATAACATTTATAGAGGAGATTTTAATGTTTAAAGGACCAACGTTGGCATTACTGTTGTATTTGATTAAACGTCACACAGGCATGTATGAGGCCTTAATGATAATTATTTTGAATAACTTTCTGGCTCATACGACTAATGTAAGTGTTTGGCTCTCAATGATAGGTGAATAAATAAATAAAATGTTTTGTTTGTTTTCTTCAAACATTTGTCGACTGTGTTTCATCAAATTGCTTGAGAACCAGTGGTTAGTGGATGGATTAAACGCTTTTTAGAACTACTTACAAAAATTACCACATGACTATGGCCAACATTTATCTTTATTGATATCTTACATTGAATTATTTGAGACTTTGCTAGGATTAATCAGAACTAACAGTTATGGGAATTAGTTCCTCTATGACTAATGTCTACAAGAATTAATATAATTGTGTTTTACCATAGAATATTACTTTTTAGCCGTCCTTAGGAACTGTTGATTTTGTGGTATTAATGAAATCTGGTACACCCAAATTATAATTAACCTTGCTCTATAGGCTCTGTTGGCACATGGATTACAAGTTAAAGAAGAGATTTTGGCTGTCCGACATATGATTTTTTTTAACACGATTTAGAAAGAAAATTTAGTTCAACAGAATTAAACATCATAAAATCAATGATTACCACATTGAGGGTAGCAAAAATCAGGTAGTTTACTCAAAATGATATAAGAGCTACTACAGAACTACTATAAGTTTGGATGTCGGATAATATTTAAACACTCGTTTTTAAATTTACAACGTTAGTGACGAACAATGAGAATGGCTTTAACCGGATATCAATATCAAGGTTTGGTATTGGTTTTAAGGATGGAGAGGGGCTATGTTGGGTGCATATACACCTAAGTAGAATAAAACCTCACATAAAATAAAGAACCTTACTACTTGCTAGTAGATAGTAGTATTTTTATGTAGTTTATTTGCAAGTGAGTAAAGGGATTGAAAAGAATAATGTTTGAAATGTTTCTACTGTTTGTCTTTCTTAAATGTTCTTAATATAATTAGGTAGGCTGTTGACTAATTGGTGGAATATGCCTGTAAATAACTGTTCCCATTAGATTGTTTTGCTTGTCATTTTCCTAATCATTACATATCGTTTAGTTGAACCTAAGGATAGTCTATGTTATAAAAAACTAATTAATCATGGTAGCTTGTGCTAACTTGAACATTCCAACAAGACTAAAGTAGAAGATATTGAATCAATGTGAAGATTAAACCGAGATTTTTCTCGACTGTGATTTTTAGTCCTCTCTTTAGTAAATTCATTTTTCATTCCATACAAAAATAATACCAAATTACCCTATCCTCTTTGTTAATAGAGATTGATTTTATTATTACTAATATTAAAATAAGAGTTTAGTACTAGTTAACAGAAAAACTTTTATGTTATTATATTTTGTTTTTAATATATAATTTTAAAGAAAATGCGAGCCAGGGCCCGTGGCCATCCAATTATCTTTTATCCAACCCAATTATATTTTGTTATTTTGAAATAGGCTCACACCAACATCTTCCTAATAAACTAGGACCTTGCATTTTAAGTTCAATCAATGATATTAAAACATAATTAAAAGGTGATTCCTGCTTGTTTTCAGTGATGTTCAGTGATGTTCAGTGATGTTTCAGTGATAAATACCACATTCTGACATCTGTTAAAGTAAAAGTATGAGAAAGATAGAGCTCATATTCCTCAAACAAATAAAGGTAATTTTTAAAAGATTCACATTTCACAACAAAACCTTTAAAATAATTAGGATTAATCAGAACTGCAATCATCAATACCGTTATACGTACTTAGGTGGTCGCGGGTTCTAAGTTGTGACTATAATAGCAAATTTCTAATCGTTGTCGGGTGTAGTGAAGGTTTTTTATAGACGTTTTCCCCCTATCTTTCCACACAAATGTGGGTGTACTCCATATCAATTTAACTTTCCTCATCATTAACTAATTAGAGTAATTAATGCATGTGCGTATATCCTTAACTGTTAGCTGTAAAAATTAAATACCTTGATGCAAAAATAATAATCTTCAAATATGCAGCACCATTAATATGGATGTAATGTTAGCAAAGCACATGCGAGTTTCCCACCGAGCTTGTATTTTGATTTTAAAACACAGTATGTTAGCACTTAGAATATTAGTTTGTGGAAAACCACGACGGTCTTAATTTAACTTTTTTTTTTTTTTTTTTTAAAGGAGGCGGGGGCCTTTACCTTCTTGCTTTCTATTGGGAGAAAAGTAATTTGGTGAAAAGTTGTCTCACCAAGTAAAGCCGCAGTGCTCCAAGAAATGTTTTCTGAAGTAATTGGATGGAAAAGACATCTGTTCTCATCTTTTGAGGATTTAGACTCAGGGGTGAAACGTTGTATTATTGACATGGACTGTACAAAGTCAATACTAACAATCAGGTCTCATCTTTCAAGGGTGTTAAGTCAGGGGTGAAACATTATATTATTGGCATGGACTGTACAAAGTCAATACTAACGATCAGGTCTCATCTTTCAAGGGTGTTAAGTCAGGGGTGAAACATTATATTATTGGTATGGACTGTACAAAGTCAATACTAACGATCAGGGTTCATCTTTCAAGGGTGTTAAGTCAGGGGTGAAACATTATATTATTGGCATGGACTGTACAAAGTCATATACTAACGATCAGGCCTCATCTTTCAAGGGTGTTAAGTCAGGGGTGAAACATTATATTATTGGCATGGACTGTACAAAGTCAATACTAACAATCAGGTCTCATCTTTCAAGGGTGTTAAGTCAGGGGTGAAACATTATATTATTGACATGGACTGTACAAAGTCAATACTAACAATCAGGGTTCATCTTTCAAGGGTGTAAACTCAGGGGTGAAACGTTATATTATTGGCATGGACTGTACAAAGTCAATACTAACGATCAGGCCTCATCTTTCAAGGGTGTTAAGTCAGGGGTGAAACGTTACATTATTGACATGGACTGTACAAAGTCAATACTAACGATCAGGCCTCATCTTTCAAGGGTGTTAAGTCAGGGGTGAAACGTTATATTATTGACATGGACTGTACAAAGTCAATACTAACGATCAAGGCTCATCTTTTAAGGGTGTTAAGTCAGGGGTGAAACGTTATATTATTGATATGGACTGTACAAAGTCAATACTAACGATCAGGCCTCATCTTTCAAGGGCGTTAAGTCAGGGGTGAGACATTATATTATTGACATGGACTGTACATAATCAAATACCAACAATCAGGGCTCATATTGTGTAGCCTAAAAATTATTATAAGATGACCTACGGTATCATCTAAAATTTCTAAGAAAAATTACTTCAAAGTCTCAATATGCAACCTAAAAATATGAACAAAAATTCCTAGTAATCAAATTCATATAATTCACGAACACCCTTTTACAAAATTATAAACTACAAATATATAGGCCTATGTGGGATCAAAGGCCTTCTACAACTAATCTCCATCATTCTGTTAGATATAATATTATCTACTAATATATGCTTCACAGTTGTAGTGGTTCACCAGGAATGTGTATTCTACAACCAAAGAAGGAAATAGGTACATGTTTCATTGACTACATTATTTTTTCATCCTGACATTTGTGGGGTGATTACATATAATGTTTTACATTTATAAAGTATAGATAGTATTTAAAAATAAACTCATTCAACATTAATACCTAAATAATTCCTAAAAATTACTCAAAAATATTTCTAGCCAATAAAATATGACTTTTGATTCTAAAATGTCCAAAAATGACCCACAAAAATGCAATACTACAACGAAGATATGATGAAGAAAGTGTATATACTTATTAGCTTCGTCTGTAATAAAAAAAAAGATGTTATGTCATCAAAATCGGGCCTTGATCGTGAGTGGTTGAAATTCATATTAAAAGAGAAAAGACACATTTGAGAACCAATCTTAGCTGTTATCATTTTATTTGTGGTTTGTGCAGATTGTCTTACTACGCATACACCCAATATTGTATCCTGGAAAGGTTGGAATGTCAGCCTTCTCTGGGCGACTTTGGGATGTTTTTAAAAAAATTAAAAAACTGTTTATTAATCTTCCTCCTTGAAAGTGTACTTGTATTTATTCTTTTTCTATCTTTGTAATCCCTAAACTTAATTTGAGTGAATATCTAGTGGCCAGCCTCTTATTCCATTCTTGTAAAGGATGTTCGTGAAGGAAGGCTAAGTTTGAAATGAGTGAATCCAAAAGTTTTGGTTTTAAAGGGTTTTATCTAAAAAAAGTACAGGATTGTTGTATATGACAGAGGTACAAGCTGTTAATGTGATTATTACCATAACTAGAGTAAGATATAGACTAGAAGTTAGACAGTCGTGCTAGCAACCTGTATTATAGATAGTAGGACCTGGGTCGATACCCAAGAGGAGGTCCGCTGGTCTCTCTGAGGATACCCTCAGACTTTATTCCAGGGTGTATACACGGTACCTATGTGTGTCAGCTCTACTGGTGATTATTTAGATCGGTTACAAGAGATCTAGTCTCCTCGATTAAGATATAAATCGTGACATTAAGCTTCAGATCTACTGTACTGCTAAGCTTCTAACATTTTAAAAATAATTCTAAAAATGGTTCAAAGTAAGGAGTGGCTGTAATATAAGTTGACCAGGAAAAATATATACAAAATTAATTTGTAAGTTAAACAATTAATAGAGTGGTAGATGTATTAAGTGAAATTACAAAGTATAAAATAGGTACAGTAGCCCCATGGCTTCTTTGGTGCTGACAGTCAGCTCAAAGCTGACAACTAAAAGCTTTGAAAAGTTACCAGACCAAATTATGTATCCCTAAGCCGAGCCATAGGATCTGCAAAATCATGTGTTTAGCAGCTGTCCCTTCTGATGGTTATAATTTAGGTATATACCTAAATGTTGGCTGTCAGAAGTTAGCTGTGAGCTGTCAGTCAGCACCAAAGAAGCCATGGGGCTACTGTATAATGTTGGAATGAAGTAATCCATCCTCTTTCCAGTGCTGGATATCAAAAAGTAGTAAAGGGACAAAAACACAGATAAGACTTAGAATAGTCTGAATTACATAACCACTTCATTTATATTGTTTGGCAGTTTAGCAGATGTTGACCTAATTTTATTCTTTTATTTATTAACATATCTGGACTTAAGAACATTGTTTGTACGCTACCTATTTTGTATCTTATATTTTTTTATTAATATTCTAGTGTTTCAACTTATGTTTTAGACTTTTCATCAACTCATTTGAGATTTATATATTAATTTATGATGCATTATAATTGTGTATAAATGTTCATATCTTACACTATGTTTCTTCACCAAAATTATATTTAAATGATAAATTTTTGGGCTTGGTAACTTCACTTAATACATCTACCTTTCTACTAACTGTTTAATCCATGAATTATTTTTGTATATATATTTCCTGGTCAACTTACCTAAGTCTGAACTTATATCCTAAGCTTCTGTCAACGAACCTCTACTCTTTAGCTTCTATTATGTGGCTCAATAAATATATATTACCAATATAGGCTATACAACTTTATCAAACATTTTAGATAATGTGTGAGGAATGCCAGGCCTCCACCGTGGTTCGGATTCCACGTTAAACTGTAGGTCCTCCATTTCATCTCACAATCACCCTACCATTACACATTAGCGTAAATGCGTATAACCCAAACGGGTAGTAAGACGCGGTGCTAATAATAATAATAATTTAGATAATGATAAGAAAGGAAGAATTTTAAGTAAATTTACCAGCATTTGGGGGCAGATAAAAATATATACAAGAGGGATCATGGTGCAGATATTGTACTCACATGTCGTACACGAACCAGCCTGAGTGGCATGCTTCGTGTACGAACAAGGAGGTTACTTCTTTGGTATGCTCTAATCTATTTCATTCATATGCAATCCGAGTACACTAAAGAATTGATGAGCTGATATTATGACCACATATATTCTCATATATTTTCGTTAGCCATTACTCTGATAAATATTCATGGCATCAATACCTCACTGAGATATGATTAGTTTTTCTTCCCATTGAGGTGAGGATGTTGAGAAACTCAAGCATATCCATTATAGGTATAATTTAATTAAATGATGTTTAAATACGTGACCATTTTCTTAAAAACAATTATAATATTAAATTCTTATTGTCAGTCTCGTATACTTCAAAAGTGGCTGATTAATATAAGGTGTCACTTTTATTAAATCAATATAAACTGTTAATTAAATGTCTAGTTCAAATCCCGGATAGGTCCGCTTGTTTTTATTAAAGGTTTCCCACTTTCCCTTGACGCATACATGATTTCGTTTATCTGAATTCAACCTTCATAATTCAGTATACCCTTTTTGAGTTAATATAGATTTTTGTAATTACAGATTACGTATCCACCGAGAACGTGACCAAATAAAAAGAACAAAGTGGGATATTTTTTATTTTACCGTAGGACATTGATTAGCAAACAATTTAATTTTGGTTCCCAAGTAGTACTAGATAATTACAGATTTTGTATTTAATCTCCCCTTGGTATTCATTCACAATTGAGTGACCTGGTGGTCTAGGGGTAAGGTGTTAGACATATGCGGGTGGTCCAGGGTTCAATCCTTGGTCCTAGTACAGATCTATCTGAATGTTAAACCCTTCCTTCACCTCTGACAAGACGTGTATTAATCATAACTGGTGAATATGTGGAATTCAGTTCCCTTCTTCACGCCCCTTACCCCTAACCCATACATATTTTTTATACCTACAGTTCTGCACCCTGTTAGTCAAGGTTGAACCTCTCGAGTGGTTACCTGCGCTATTCTTAGTTATTCAATCGTAGCGATATTCTTGTGACATGCAAGTTCTCTTTGTTTTGTATTGGTGTTTAGTTTTTGTTTTATTTGCGATTAGTACATACTGTACAGTAGTGTTTGTATGTATGTGTATCGTGATGTCACTCTCCAAGCCACAGTCCTATAAATCATTAACTTTGTTAGAAAAAGTAGCGGTGATAAAGGAAGTAGAAAGGGGAATTCCTTCTAAGAAACTTATGTAATTCGAATGTTTAGATAATTCGAATTTTTTCCTGATCCTTTCAAGTTTGACTTATTCAGGTTCCACTTTATAGACTTATCAAAACGAAAAGGTCGATTTTCAAAAAAAGGTTAGCTTCTTATAGCTCATTTAGAAAATATTAGAGCCTAAGTTAAATAGATGTAATAGTTTATACCTAAAGAGGATGTACAGCTTAGGCCCAGGGAGACTTAGTATTGTAAGTTTATTGCAAATTATTCTGATTTATTATCTACCTAATTGAACTAATTTGTCTGTCCTCGTGTACAATCTAAGATAAAATACAGAGTTTAGCTCAAACATATTAACCTGATTATATTTTCAAGCCAGGGTAAACCCATCTAAACCAATAGACGAAATTATTGGGGTTTCTACTTATTGTATGCCAATTACTAGTAAGTCTAATATTAAAAGCATTTGAAAATACTTTTTTCTTACTGCCGAGTATTAATAGCCATTCGGGCTTTACGCCAATATACTGATTACACTAACAAACTAGGTACTAGGACGGCTTAATTTGGAGTAAATGAACGAGAATTATCGTGGTGGATAGTATAAAATCATTTAGGAAAAACTACCATCAGTATATCCGACCTTAATTGAGCCCAAATCTCTCCGTTTTGGTGGTCCAGTCCAACATAGTAGTGGCGCGTTAGATCACAGGACCACCTAAGATGGTTGTAAATATTATTAAAAATTATTTGTCTCTACACTTTAAATTAAATAAACACAATTTGTGTAGTAATGTTATAAAGTAATAGTAACAATTTATCATGACAACTTACATGGCCTAAGTTTCTATTTTAAAGACAGAAAACAAGACGTTTCCACCATAATCTCATTCAATAATTTAATAGAATGTTTTGCATGGCATTTGTTTAGGGAATGACTTAATGAAAGTGATTTTCCTTCAATCGTATTAATCTTTTTACTGTCCCAGAACTTAAAATCAACTGTTCTCTCTATTATCAGGAAGATTTAATATCTAAAAAAAAAAGTTAACATAGACCATATGGTCAACTATCTTATCATTATATGCTTGTCTACATTCATCTGTGAATGGACTCTCTCATGCCTCATCTACACTCTCGCCGAGAAGGCCCGAACAAGCCTGAGTGCGAGAATATAGTTTGTGCTCTCGCCTCGCTTCGGTGACGCTCGGGTCCGTGTTGGTCTTTGTTGTCCTAGTCAAATAGTGTGAAAAGCGAGTATGAGAGCACCAACACACTCTCGCCGAGAAGACCCGAGGAAGCCCGAGTTCGAGAATATAGTCGGTGCTCTCACCTCGCTTCGGTGAAGCTCGGGTCCACGTTGGTCCTTGTTGTCCGAGTCAAATAGCGTGAAACGCGAGTACGAGTGCACCCGAGGAAGACCGATTGCGAGAATAAAGATGGTGCTCTCGCCTCGCTTCGGTGACGCTCGGGTCCGTGTTGACACTTGACGCGTCATAAGTTTTAATTCAATTATTTTTTGTTAATTTTAATCTTGCTTTCCTTCAATTATTGATTAGCCAATTCTTTTGCAAAACACGAATAACTGAAAAAAATGTTGTATACGATGTTCCAAATAACAAACATCTAAAACCAACAACCCGGTAATATGGAGGGTCTACACTCACCAAGGCTGACCAAGACCTCTCCGCGTCAGATGGGACACACACCCACGCACCAACACTTCCATTCCCGTGGCTTGGATATAGAAGACTGAGACGCGAACCAAGCCAACGCCTTGCAGGAAGTCCAGCCCCAGCTCACAATAAACTAGTTCCCAACTTGACCTCGCTAACATCCGACTCCGCTTCGGGGATGTTCTAGAGTCACCGAGTAATTGCTGGGCTAACCATCGATACGTCCAGAGCGCTAGTCTTCACCCTTCCTTTTGTTCTGTGTATTCCCCTTTCTTTCCCCCTCTTCTGAGAACGTGTATGACATGTTTGTGCTATAAAACAGCGGGTGTTATTTTGAATGTCACTCATTGTATCACTGGCTCTTACCAGGTGAGGGCTCTGGCTTAGAACTAATATTTGGGGGTATTATTCAATATTTTGTTTGGATTTAAATATGGGGTGGAATATTATTCAAAATTACGGTTTGGAGCTTCTTTAATATTTTCATGTTTATGAATGGGGAATATAATATGGTTTGACGTGGGTGAACCACGGATTTATAATAGTAATTTTCTAGGGGAATTCATGTTAGACTTAGTTCGCCTTTAACTGTATGTGCGCCCGAGCCTTTAACTTAGCGTATCTTGCAATCGTTTGATATAATCTTGGGTATTTTAAGAGGATATACGTTCACTTAGTTATGTGGGTATTTTACGTGCAATTGTTTGATTAGGTTATCATGGGCGCAACGGGAGTTTGCGGAACTTATTGTACACATCTAAAACTTAAATGCAATATTAGGTTATGCTTCATTACTTAGGATTAGCACTCAACGGCCATTGTTGGGATCTGTGTATAAAATATTCGGCCACTAAGCCATGTTTATATTTATAGGAATGTAAAGCTAAATTTAATGGGCACTTTACCTTACATAATTAGTTTAAACGCCAGTTAATGCTATGTGCACTCAAAACTAAATGTGTCAGCCATCTTGTGTTTATGGATGTAAGCGCGCCCTTGGGCGGTAAATTTGAATCTAGACATCAAACATTTACTTTAACGTTCCCTCTGTGGGGGCGGTAAATGTTTTGTATGTCGTAGCGGCTCTGACAATATCTTGCCAGACTAAACGTAGGCTCATTAAGCCTTTTATGTAAACTATACTATTGTATCAATTCTATCATTGTAATTTAACCAACTGAAATAAAAAAAGTTTATCTTGTGACCTCATGGTTGTTTTTTGGGCACGCTTCCAGCGCTCAATGTGGTTGTCACAATGTTACAACAGTCTAATTCTTGTAATTTTACGAATAAGAGCTTGTTTTGTGGAAACCGAAACATTTGTAACACAAATATAAGAAGAAATTGAACGATGCGTAGGTTCACATGAGTGATGTTATATAGCAAAATCGACATCTTCAATCACAAAAATTGAAACCACGACTACAAGACAGTTGACTGTCGGCGAGAGGTGAGAGTTAGAGAGCATCTCTCGTCCTCACTCAGCTCGTACAGTCTCACCAAATGTCTCGTCAAGATAATCTCGGTGAGAGTATGGATGAGGTATCACTGATCGTGGACCAGACGATCTGTCACCCGACTATTCAGATCACACATACCAGCTTGGTGTGGCTCAGGCATACCCACTGGCGTGCCTAGGTATTTCCAATTGAGCGAGGGGGAACTGGTTTGGGACTGGAATTTCACCAATATACCTCGCTTTCTATAGTTTTACACCAGAAAGCTTAGTATGAATTATCCCCTCACCTCTTAAGGTGTAGCCGAAGAAAGCGAAAATATTTTTACAGTTTTTATAGAATTGAAATGTGTTGGACAAAATAAATCAAATATTTTTCCAGTAACAACATGGAGAGTAGTTTTATGCACATGCTAATATCAACCGATCTTGAATATCAGTCAAGGGTATCCTGGAATTATGTCAAAACTGTTTCTCTTTATTTAAAATTTTTGACAAAACTCCAGGACAGCCTTGACAGATATTCAAGATTTGTTGATATTAGCATGTGCATAAAACTACTCTCTATATTGCTACTGAAGAAATATTTGGTTTATTTTGGCCATAAAAATATAATGCTATCAGAACTTTAGAATTACCTGCACTCCCTTCTGCCACACCTTAAATATATATATATATATATATACACACACACACACACACACATATGAAATCCCTGACTCATTCACTCATCAACGTATCCCCTGAAACACTCGACCTTGAATCTTGAAATTTGGCAAGATTGCTCCTTTCTGAGTGTAGGTATCCAGAAAGGGTTTTGTGAAACTCAGCCCTTAAGGGTAGGAAATTGTGGTTGGAACTATTTTAAAGGTTTAATTGATTCTTTCAAACCACTTGATCTGGAAAAAAGTAACTTAGTAGGTATGTTTTTTTATTAAGAAGGCCATAGTGTTTTTCTGGTTTTCAAAAATCAACCAATTATGGTGTGAAGCAAGGTGGTGGTTCCGTATTTCCAAAGAATTTGAGATGGAAAGATGGATCCTGAGGTTGTTTTAAATTCAAGTCCTAAGAGAGTGAAATGGAAAGGGTGGTTTTGAATACTTGAAAATTTCAACTCATAAGAAACGAGACCCTCTGGTTGTAAATTATTGAAATTTTCGTGCCCTTTGAGGATATTTAGAGTTGTCATCGTCTAGACATATTTTTAAGAAAATAATATGTCCAAAAATATTTGGATTGTTCTTAGCCTGGATTATTTTTAAATATAAGATGCCTCTAAAAGCTATTGATAAGCCAGTCCCCAGAATATTATAAAAAAAACTGTCTTTTTTATTTATTTGGAGTGATCCTCACCTAATATTTTTTTATTAGATGCGTATAGTAGTTTTAAGAGCTGTTTTTAATTGTAATTAGAGTTAACTTCATCCTTATCCCACACAGATAATTATTTCCTACATTATTTGTGCCATTAAAAACAATATTTAAAGCAACATCGGCTGGCGGTGGGTGGAAGGGGGGCATAGTCTACCTGCCCCCCACCCCTGCAGGTACGCCGATGGACATACCAAAAGTTGAATATAATTCAACCTACGATCACGTGACCTCCTAAATAATACAAATTAAATCCTTACCAAAACTCCTCAGAAAATATATTAATTCTTTAGCCCTTATGTCAACCTGTAGGAATTATATACTACAGTTGAACGGTAATAGAGGTTGACGTAAAATGCTTTTTGTTATACTAAAAGAGAAAAATAAAATGGTCAACAACAACGATAGGCACGTGGTCCGAATGTTAAGCAAGTCTATGTTTAGTTTTCTATGAATTATGAGGTCAGGGTTGTAAACCTGAATGAATTTACTGAATGTGTGTCTAACAACGATTTCCCACTTTCCCACCACACAAATACGAGTGAGTTTACTTTTCAATTTAACTTGGTCATCTCTGCCACATAAACGTGATTAGTATTAAGATCAGGTAATTAATTAGTTTTGTTAAAAATAAAGCAATACTAATAATAGCTACTGTTGCTAATATTGAACACGAAACTCTTAGGGAATTTCCGGGTCAAAACATCAGATGCGCATGCGCCAACAGCCTGTAGCCTATATGTTTTGAAGTCTACCCTTATTTAAGGCAGTCATTGTCTGTCTTGTCTTACCCTTAGATTACCCGCATCGGTGGCTGCATGGACTCAGGCATCACTCTTTCAATGGACTATACTAACGATGAGGGGGAGATTAGGGTTTGAATATAGGTGGGCGTTCTGAGGGTATTTATTTACAAAATGTTTTCCAATCTCTCTCAACGCAAATGTGGGTAACATTTCTATAAATTCCATTAGTATATTAGATAACTACTACTCTTGGGTAGTAACAAAACATGTCTAGTAGTAAAAACCGAAAACCTTTTACATTTTTTTTCTCTATTCAAAACCCTATACAGTGGAACCTGACTAATTTGAATTTTCCTAATTTGAAATCGTCTTTAGTTAAAAAAATTTCACCCGGTCCCGAGAATATTGTATTAACAGAATGTTAATAAATCGTGAATAGTTCAAATTTTCTTTTGATTAATTCGAACTTTTCGTAAGTTGTAAGTTACTGTGCAGTATTGTTCTTTTATTTCTAGAGAGGTTCGGTCATAGCGATATTCTGGTGACGTACGAGTTTGTTTTGTTTTATGGTTTAGTTTTTGTTTAGTTTTAGTTTTGTTTAGTACATACTGTATAGTAGTGTTTGTATATATATATATATATATATATCGTGATGTCACTGTTCAAGCCACATTCCTATAAATCATAATTAACTTTGGCAGAAAGAGTAATTGTGATCAAGTAAGCGGAATAGGGAATTCCTTTTAAAAAGAACTTATTTAATTCAAATTTGGGATATCTCCAACTTTTTTCCTGGTACATTCATGTTAGAAATAGGTAGATTCCGCTGAACTATCATCCCTTCCTCCTTCGTCCATGCCCTATTAAGATTCAATACATGGAAAATAGAATCTAAGTAAAAAGGTTACAATCTGATTTAAGTAATATATCATCACATATCAGTATTTCAGATGTAGATTGCAGTTTTTAAGAATAAAAATTAATAAAACACTCCTATATAACTTAGAATGTTCTTTTGACAGTCAGACTAAATCAATTTACTGGTTATGTTCTTCAACATTTACTTTATTCGCAGAACTGATATAGTTCCCATGAACTATTATTTATAATAGGCTAATTTCAACTATTAATGTATTTTTTTGGTGAAAGACTTAGAATAAAAGGCCTTAGATAATGTAGGAAAGTATTGATACCTTTTACCCTCACTATACCGTAAATCAAATTTAAAAATAACAGACTGATTTTAATATAACTCAGAAAATGTATAAAACGTTATATAAATCTGAAATTGAGGCCCTATTTTTAACCTTTTACATTGATTATTTTGTTTTACTACGGTATTAAACACTCATTTTCCACCATTTTATTCTGTAAAAACATGACTAATTTATACACAGTTTAAGATACAGTAAAACGTAGGCTTTTTAAAACCATGAATATCAGGTGAAACCAAAATTGTATGAGATCTAACTTCTACATGTTTTCGGATTGAACCAGGAAAATATTACATAGTTTTGGTAATAGAAACTCGAAATTTCTTTGCCGCACTTACAGTAAGTCACATATTCTTATATAACATAATTAATTCCATTCATTCTCTTTACGACCTACCCCTATCATTAGCTAGTTATATTCCACCTCATTACACCTTATTTATATATTGAGCTAGTTCTATCCAGTCCACCTCATTAAACCCTATATATTTCAGGTCCATTATAATATAATAGTCATGTCTTCCGACTGTGTTTTCCAGTCAGGTCCCTGAACACGATTCTAGTGTATCCTATTCATGTTGCATCTCCTGCCTACCTTAGATATTATCATTAATATTTTACAAAGCTATGATTTAAACACTTAAATAAATTTATTTACACAGTCCAATAAAACTTTGTATATATATATATATACAAACTCTTTATGAAAAGCCATCCTAAGTACATCAAACAGAGATTTGAATACAGATCTTTGCCTCACTGGCAATCTCGTTTAACGGCAAGTTGACAATTGATACGGGAAATGGGGGATATAATAGGCCTAATTATAATTTTTCAAATAAAAATGTAAATTTAAACCATTTATAAACGTGTATAAATGTATAAAAATGGCAAAAGTTCAGTTTAAATACCGAATAGAGAAAATGCACGAATAGAATCTACTTGTTGACCGATTCCAAATAAGAATTTCTCCAACCCAACCTTCTCTGTGTTCTCAACGCTCTGTCACATCAAGAAGCGAAACAAAGTTGGGCCCGAGTTTTAAATTTGATCTATCATGTTCACAAGGAAAGAGAAGCTTTGATCACATTTCCATCCCTGCTCGGCCGGAAATTGGTTATAACCATAAAAACCAACTATTTTCTCTGGCTTCCAACATAGGAGATCTACGTCAAATTTAATGATAGTGAACGTTGAGCCAAGATTTATTCCTTAAAAATTGTAGGAAATACCTAAAAATAAATTGTAAGGTGCAATGTACAGGTATTCTCATTCCTTTACCCAAAGATGAAGATATTTACTTAAAACTCATGAGATATCTGGAAACAATTTTTTTTTTGCCGAAACTTAAAGTAAAGATAGCATCATATTTTACCAAAGTAAATGAATGAAATAATATAACCATTTACAGAAACATATTTAGAGAAGAGTAACATATCGGTTTAGTAAAGGGCGTAACAATCAAATCGCACTTTCTCAAACCTTAATTTGAAAGTATATTTGATTATATATAGCTTATAAATTATTGTTTTATTTTATAAAAAATTGTATTTTACAAGAAATATTAAGTTATTTCATATCTAAGGGGATTGGGGAGATTTAATCAAAGTGCTGCGGAAACAATTTATATCAATGAACCAGAGGTGATAAACATATAATCGTAATTAATTTAATCACTAACACATCTAGTCTACAGCATCGCCAGAGTTAGTGACACATTTATCCACGAAAAGCGTTGTTGTCGATTTGTGAAAGAAAAAAAGAAATTTAAAAAATTGATGTAAATTTAATATAACATATTTTATCCTTTTTATGGTGTAAAAAGCTTTATAAATAATTAAAATTAATAGTAGACTTTTAAACTTAATTCATCTCAATTGAATTTGTTCTATTTAAATAGCTTGGAATTTTTGCTAACAATACAAAGAAAGTATAGTTTCGGAAATAATTAATGGACATTTTCCTTTCTTACATATTTAATCACAGTATAGTTTTTACTTATGGGTAAATAGTTTGAATCCCTTTGATAGGGTTAACAAGGGGTTTTGTAAACTAGCTTCTAAAGCTCTCAGGCATTATAAATTCAAAAACTTTAAGATACTTTAATTTTATTCATGTAATTTTAATAATGTAAATAAACTATATGGTCGACTCGTTTAGGATTTTCTAGCTATAATTTGTATATAAGCATACAAATATATTTTTTCTCGGATTATTTATATATTTTATTTATATGACGTTAAAAATATTTGCATGGTCAGTGGCCATGCGAGCTATAGCCTCAGCTTTGTTTGATAATTTGCTGGCGATTAAGAGGTTTGAGCTCAATTCCAAGCTAGGTGCCCTGAAAATTAATATTCCCTTTTCTTTTCCTGCTTTCCTTAACCAAAAATGTAGCTAAAATTCCCCTAAGTTATTACATTTTTATTATTAGTGTGAATAAATGTGGATAGTACGTGTAGGTATGATGTAAAACAACATCAGTAATTACTTTAAGCATACAAACATAAAAATTACTAGTATTCAAATAAATAATTTACACTAAATTTGTGCCACTATAAACGTAAGCTAAAGCCAGTATCATCAAATAATTTCCTCATTAGTTTGGATTAAATAAATAAAATATTACTTTAGTAGAAACATTTATTTAATATTTAAAACATAGAAGTATAAACTTTATTGAATATTGGTCAAAGATATCCTGGAATTTAATAATAACTTTTGCTCTTCAAGTAAAATGTTTCTCGTCTAATGCTGCTATGATAAAGGCACATATTAAAAGGTATGTTGTGACCAATATTTGTAGAAATTTAAAATAAAACTGTATACCGAAGAAAAATTGTAAATTTATTCAGGGAAAATTATTTTTGTAATAAAAACTACAAACTATTAGCCTTAACTCGCGTTCCCCTTAATTACCCCTTAAGTTGTATTTGAGAGAATTAAAACATTAATACTTTACTGAAATTACAGTTTTAAGATTGTTCTTATGTTTTTTCAAGAGGAACTTTGTGTTGTCTGTTAAAATTAATATCAAACAATATAGTTACTGGAACATCTTGATCATATTTATTTTATGTACATTTATCAAAATTTCAACCCAACTATTAACTATGACGACTTCAACAGTGGTATGAATCATAGTCTATTTGAATGAATGACCAGCCCCTTCGTTTGTAGAAATTCATCCATACCTCACCTTTTTCTATTTTATCTAATGAACCTAGTTTAATATATATAAACCAAACATTTCAAATAAAGGTGAAACATACATCAACCCTTATTTTTTCTTTCCCACCACCCTTAAAAACTAGTAGGAAAAACTTTTTTTTTTTAATGTTAAAATAAAGTTTTGCCATCTTGGTGCAACCCATCATAACAAGAGAGCTACATTTTAAAAAGATGCTTTCCCACATCTGTAGGACGAGTTCTTGTTGGTGGTGGGAGGGGAAATAGAGGGGTAAGAAACTAGAAGGAGGAGGGGGTAGATTTTATACTTCATGCTCTGGGTGGGCAAAATTGTAAGTTACGGCCTTAAGACTGGCATGGAGATTGCCCTCTAGAAAGAAACGAAGAAAGACTTGAAAAAAAAAAGCAATGGTTTGGCGGGCTAGTGGTGGAAACTTATGCGAGATTATACCTAGACTTAGTTTTTACTGGGGCTTATGAGGGTGGCTGAGAGGTGGCGGTTGGAGGATGGGGGTACAAGATGAGTTGTAGCTCTGGTTTGTGAATTTAAAGTTTCCTTCTTTCTAGAAATTTCATATTTGTGACCACCTCCCTTCTAAACGATATTATCTTTTATGATATATTGATTTTGATAAGGGAAGAAAGCATATATATAGCCTTTGGTCATAATCTGATTTTAATTTTAGATTATGCTTTTAAATATTTGATACAATTTATATTAAAACTCATTGATAAATTTCTAATCTTTTATCTACGCTATTGTTTCAGTGTGACATTATAACAATTGTATAGCTTTCTAGCTGTTGTACCAGTCTTCTACTGGAGGGAGAGGGGAGTTAGAGATGCCAGGGTTTCACACACTCTAAATAGTGATATTAAATTTCATCACTTTAACTCTCTTATGCATATCAGATGCTCCAAAATTGAATTTTATCTATGCGTTGTTATATAATTATTATAAAATTGAAGGTGTTCTACACGTAGGAAAATTTTAGGAATGGACTAAAGACAAGAAAGTATGGAGAAATGGAAAAACACTCGTAATTACACTTGTTAACACATTGTTAATTATTTGAGAACCTCATGAAGAATACATCGGCATTTCTATAATCTTGTACTAATATCACTAGGCTGATGATTGTATTAACTCTGGATCTGATGACATAGAGCTGTCCAGAGGAGAAGCATTCTCTCTCAAATCATTCACAGCCATCTTCATTAAGTATTCCTGTGATTTATTAAAATCTAATGCAAACTATACCTTCAAGGAAAACTCAAGCGTACTAAAATTGACCTGTGGGATGTGTGGTATGAAAAAGTATTCTCCCGGAGAACAGCCGGTGAACACAATAACCTCAATGGCATTCCTATGGTGGGCTCTCACTCAGAGTATTGTACCATAGCAGTTTCCGGTTCCACATCAATATCACTGAAGCTCACATTCTGGGATGCCAGGTGGGCTAACTGTGTTGAGGAAATTCACAGGGTACTGGGCTGTGTCATTCATGTGAATCATTGAGTCAACAGAATTATTCACCTTCTCTGTACCTTCAAACCATTTTTGCAGAGTCTCGATAATATGAGCTGTATTGACTCCCTCCAACAACGTAGAAGCAATACCAGAGAACGCAAAAGCCAAGGTAATAACGTGATCACTCCTCACCTACACTAAGAGCAGGTCGATAAGGAAGATATTTTACGTGCAACCCTGGAGCATAAAATGACCGTCCCACTGCCAGACTCAATGGCGCCAGGAACTGCTGAAATACAGTGAGCTGATAAAGGGTTAGGATAGCCCTCATTCGTCTAAGTTACCTCTATCAATACTTTGGTGTCGTAGTTGGTTTCTCTTAAATAGTCTCTGTTCCCAAGGTTCATCTAGACTGTGTTGGCCAAGAAGAACCATACCCCAGCAAACCCTGACCTTAAAAATACAATACTGCTTCCTCCAAGAGCACTAGGCACCTGTTGTAGACCACCTCCATTGCCTGTTGCGCACTGTCCTGTAATTCATCTCCTGTTGCGCACTGTCCTGTAATTCCTCTTGGTCTGCCGAATGATTTATTCTGTCCACAAGGCTGGCCTTGTACTTTTCCCAAATAATCAAAAAGGATTTGAAATTTGACAAAATTCCAACATTAATATGAATACCTTTCTTAGCTTTAAGGAATAATCAGAACGACCGCTTCCAGTAAGTCTTGTCATCTTCCAGCAGACTAATTGATCTGCATGTAGACTGTAATGTAAGGTGAAGAATAGTATTCACAGTCATTTGTATTAGGAAGGACGACAGACTGTCCACATGAAGCAGTAGGTGTAGATAACAACATAAGGTAAGGTTTCTGGCGTTTAGCCCTTCTTCACCTCTGAACAACCATCCACCTCCCATCTCTTCTTCGTCATGTAGATTTGTTGTTTCTCCAAACACACAAAGAAATGGTATCAGAGTAAAGGAGGCTCTAGGCAGTCTTAAACTTCACCAAACTCTAAAGCTAAAAAGGGGATGAATTCTCCTCATACTTCACTCTTAGCCTCTTGCCACTTGATAGATTTTAAATGGTCATGAAACTTTCGATTTTATTGATGAACACAATACTTATTTCACTGAGGGGTAGAGAGAAGTTAGAAATGTATCGACCAAATGGAAACTGAGGTTAGATAAAGTACGTTGTAGAATACCAGTACATACTAACAGAAAATAAATAATTAATTATTCATTAATAGGATTTATGAGAACATAATCTGGCGTAGAACTACCAAAGAACGAAGAGACGTGTAGGTTGGGCATAGTAAATAGCATAGGATAAAATGACTGGATGACATGCAAAAGGACGACCAAAATTTCAATACATCGATGAGATTGTACATGATCTAAAGTTATATACCTACTCTGACTTGAAAAGAATTACAGTGAATAGAGTAGCAATGCACCCTGACTGAAATAGTGCGCTTTTTATTTGGTTTCCCTAGGAGCCAGTATAAATATTTTCTAGAATATAAATTTACAGACGCAATTATTGTCCTAATGCTTTGAATTATTCCCTTTGGCACTTGGGGATAAGTTAACATTGTTTTATTTCAGAATGTTTTTACAATTATTAAAATATTGGTGGATTTGACAACTTTTAAAAGTGGGTACAACTCATATATTGATGATAGCCTGGTCCAATTATCTCTTGTTTCACACCTTTGATTCAGGGACTAAGCTTAGATGAATCTGTCTGGCGTCTACTTTCATTCTCGCTTGGTATAATAGGGGCTTTTATAACGATGACGTAATAGGCGTAGTTTGAGCCATTCTTTATGGAATTATGGTATTCAATTTTCATGGAGAACAGATATAATTATCTGGGTGTGCAAGCTGTAAATCGTCTTTTAATATAGTAGGAGGTATCCTTCACACTTTCAGTGCGTTGCTAACATAGAATACATTATTCTACTAAAATCCATCTAGGAGATAGTTATGTATCTTTGATACCATTAGCTTAGATTAACTAGAGCCTCATTGTTGTTACAAAATCTTATATTTCTTGAATATAGTAAATATTGATTTTGTTTATGAATATTGTAATTTATATCTTCCCACCATATGGACGCTCGTTTCTAGTTCTCAGTCCTGATTTGTTTATGAAAATAGCCTTGGGCTCGGTTATGTCCTTACATTGTCTATTTAAACTTTATTAATAACAAAATAATGCAAATTGTCTCTCCCTATTTCCTTGCCCAGTTCAAGTGTTCTTTCCCAACATTATCCTCATGATGTACGGTGTGACATCCAGGAATGTTGTGGTTGTGTGAGGTTATCCGCTCAAGGATTGCAATGAAGTACATACCATGGTATTCTTTGATCAATATCTTGACTAAATGTGATCGTGTGTCACTATTAACTTTTATAACTTTCAAAAAAAATCTTTTTACGACCTAATTGGGACTCTAGTTTAGTTAATATTAAATATTTTTACATGTGTCGGTGACCTGGCGGTCTAGGGGTAAGGTGTCAGACTTCTATGCTGGCGGCCGGGGTTCAATCCTCAGTCGCGGCAAAGATTTATCTGATTGCCAAACCCCTCCTTCACCTCTGACAAGACATCTTGTGAATGTGGGGAATGCCGGGCCTCCACCGTGGTTTGGATTCCACGTTAAACTGTAGGTCCTCCATTTCATCTCACAATCACCCTACGATTACACATTAGCGTAAGTGCATATAACCCGAACGGGTAGTAAGACGTGGTGCTAATAATAATAATAAATATTTTTATTTTAAACGTTCAACTACGATTATATAGAAATTAATAGCCTTATCAAAATAATACTTTACTTGATTATAAAAATTATCTACGGAGCAAACTTTTACAAGAATGTCTGATTCTAAGAGATTAAGTCGTTAAGTAAATGACCACCTCACACTACGTTCACAGGAGGACTGTTTTGACCACATTTGCAGTTTATCTTTTCTCTGATAGAATGATGAACATGTGGGAATATCTATGTGCTGTATCAAAGTCTATGTCTGCAAGCGTGTTAAAATTATAGCGGTAAGAGCTCAATATATTTACAAAATATGATGTTTGGATATCTGGTTTATGATAGTTATAGATGATAAATTTATCAAACAATGATATACCAGGACATATTTTACAAAGAAAAACTATGTCATATCAAAAGTTCTTTTAAATAAACTGTAAAGTAGTAATATCACTGCTTAAATAATTATTATATTCTCAGAAACATGTTTTAAAAAAATACAATAATGTAATTTAAACTTAAGAGCTTTACTACCCCTTCCTGTTTTATGCTTATGTATTAATTACATTTCATCGTTTTAGGGATTAGTAAGTTTATATTTAGAGGAAGTGTACCCAAATT
>CABFVX010000273.1:0-75637 GCA_902151425.1 Timema shepardi | reverse complement strand
AAATGGGGGGGGGGGGGCGGAAGAGTATAAAACCATTTTGTAAAAACAAACCCCAGTAAACCCAACCAAGATTCGAAAATCGAACTCCTATTCATCTGTAGTCTAGTCCAACTCGAGAGTAGCACTTCAGACCATGCGGACACTGATGTGGATTCTATGAGTTATTGAAAAATAAAATATGAATTTAATTCATCAAAGAGAGAGAGATAATGGATTTAAAAATTAAAATATTAAGTATATAATTAGTTTATAGTTAGCAAACATATACATTTCAAATAGTATTTCGTAGTATTATTAGGGCATTATGTGAATTTGTTTGGAAGACTAATTTATCTTAAATAAATCATGGCTAATATCGGTCCTGAGCTTGTTTTAAATCAGCAGCTCTCTAAATCTATTAATAAATGTAAATATTAAAAATATTGATAAAATATGCGTAGGATTGAGGTGAAACTACCTTTATCATTTTAAACGCAATTTAATATTCGTGTGAAAATTCTAAATTTCATTAAATACATTTGAAAATAATCAACGTAATAGATCCCTTTAAAAAATAAATGGTACGGTGCACCACAAATACTTTCTCGCTCATTAATCTAAATTATATTTATAGCTCATAAGAAACGTGACATGAAATAATATACATTGAATTTAGCGAATCTTTAACAAATAGGGGCCCACAAGAGTATCCCCATCAATACCAGCCCAAAACATTGATGCGGTATCGCTGTTGATAGGCGCGAACTCGAGTGGTGTTCGGGTTAGCAGGTGCCCACAGGTGGTTTTTGTGAGAGTTAGTCACACCATCACGTGTGAAACAAGCTTCATCAGTCCACAGTATGCGACTGACGAGCTTCTGATCCGCCTCAGGTGGTTGCAGAAGCCACTCGCAGAACATTACACGGTGAGAAAGATCATCTGGCAGCAGTTGCTACGTTGTGGTGTAATGGTATATTGGTGGTTGTCCTCATCACGCAGAACCTGGTGCACCAATGACTGATACTTTCGTAGCCCACGCAATGTCACGTGTGCTGCGAGCTAGTGCTTGTTGGACCAGTTAGTATAACATCCTCAAGATCCGGTGTCCGTCCAGCATCCATGCGCTGTGCTTGCCCCATTGGACCAGTCTCCCAGCAACGCCATTCCAACAAGTGAAACACATTTACACTTGGACGCCGTCATTTGGGATAGCGATCGGCGTTTAATCGTGTCGCAAGTCCAGATTGATGCACCAATGGCTATTGCCATGTCCCAATACTCTACGTGTGTGTACCCCACGGCCTATTTGACACTACTAAGCTCGACTCTTTACCTAGCCCAATGCCTTACCACCATCGTTAATGTAAGGCACAACTTTTCCACATTAACTCTTTCTTCTACTGCTCCCAAAAATTTAATATAGTTTTACTTAGGAGTTGAGGCATTAACATATTTTTACCCAAGAGTATTTTATACTTAGCTTGAAACACAGAATCGTGGGGTAGAGTCCGTATCCGCGAATTTCCGGACACCCTTTAGGTAGTTTCTTGGCCATTTCACTTAGTTTCATTTTAAATTTTTAAGCTTAATTTCTTGCTTGGCATAATTGTTTAGTAATTTTTAAGCATTTCATTCAAATTAAAATGTTGAAAATGTTATTGGTTATGTCTTAAAGCGAATAGGATTGATTACATACAAATAAGTAAAATAAATAGTAAATATTTAAGTTATTTCAGTGGTCTAGTGGTGAATACACTGGACTGACAATGATGAGGAGATTGAGGTTTGAATCCTGGGAGGATGCATTGAGGATTATTTTGACGTAAAGTGTTTCCCACTTTCTCTCCAGGTTAACATAGATACACTTATCTAAATGAAACATTTTTAATCACTTTACAAATTAGAGTAAATAGTACATTAGCGTACAATCTGAAAGTGTAGTGAGATGTGATAATAAAATGGACAGTAATAGTTATTGAAATAATATATTATAACCACACATTTCCTTTGTTTATTTTCTGACGAGTGAACAATCTCGTATTAGGTATCGCACGGTTGTTCCAGCCATTCCTGGGCTATTTGTCGTGGTTTTGAGCCAGTGGTGACCGGCTCCCCTGTATGTGTGTATGTATGCAACACGTGCAGTTTCAGGACACCTCCACTCCCTCACTGTTATCCCCAGTGTCCACGATTGATCAAGTGTATCCCAGCGAGTGGTCGTGTTAACCACCGTCTCTTAGATCATCACAGCATGACGTCATTGGGCTGGAGGTCGGTTTGCCTGCTATTGTTATGGCTGTCAGAGCATTCAGTATGTATCACTTCGGTCTTCTGAAATAATGATCAAGGATTAATCCTTAGTCACAGTAGAAACATCTGGTTTGGTTTTAACTTGACAATCTGTTTGGGTGTTTGAGCCATATAAATGCTGAGGGTATGAACCAGTTTTGATGAAATTTTGTGGAAACATTTTTAATCAGATCGAATAGGTATTAAAGTATTTTTAAAATCCACCTATTCTTTTAAATATAGATTTTGCTTGAATGTTTTGTTACTTAATAGTTTATTTCAAGTGATTTGAATTTTAAAAACTAAGCATTTGTTTGAGTACGTCTTCTAAAACTTTTTTTTTTAAATGGTGACACTTATTTTGTGATGAAAGTCTTAAATAATGTATTCTATTTATTGGTCTTCTGTCAAACCTAATAACCAAGGAAAAAATTGAGAGATAAATTATTGAAGAAACTTCAGCTGTAAATCCAAAGAGAGGTGTTAAGCGACGATAAGAGTATCACATAAGTTCTTATCATGATGCGATTAGTTCACAGAGCTACTCGTCACTTTTGTTTCAACAATGTCTCACTACAAGTCAGGGCTTTATGGATATGTATTAACTAAGTTAATGTCTTATGGATAGGTACGGTATAAATTTAGAGGAGATGTACTCCACCCCATATTAATGTTGGGAGATTGAGAAACTATTCAAGAAAAACCATACTCAGTACACCAGAAAGGAATGATTTGCCAGACCTTCCCATCACCTGCGAACCAGACTCAATTAACTTGATGTTTAGACCATGTACAGTGAAGAATTACTACCTGTAGACTGGGTATTGTGTTGATTCCAAAATTAATTATGTCTTTTTGGGTATGTTTTAATACATTCATACGGCTCAGAAAATACACTCTACAGTAGCCCCATAGCTTCTTTGGTGCTGACTGACAGCTTTGAAAAGTTACCAAACCAAATTATGAATCCCTACGCCGAACAATATGATCTGCAAAAACATGCGTTTAGCAGCTGTGACTTCTGACAGTCAACATTTTGGTATATACCTAAATATTGACTGTCAGAAGTCAGCTGTGAGCTGTCAGTCAGCACCAAATAAGCCATGGGGCTACTGTAGATACCCTAAATAAACGTAATAATCAAAAAGCATGTTTGGGTACGGATTCAAACAACCAAAAGTTTCAAAGCTTTCTTGAAACTTTTATCAATTTGGAAAAAGTCTCCTATATATATGGGTAAGTGGATTGAGGCATGATGTATAGTTTTCCGACGGTCACAGTGTGATATTTCAGCAATCTAGCTGGAAAAAAATCAATTTTTCAATTGAATCAAAAGAGTGAAACTATGTTTGTATTCAATAATAGAATATCCCTAGTGTGTGTCTGCGTGATTGGGTTCCTCAAGAAGTGCACGGCATAATGCTGAGACTTGCCCGAACATATCTATACTCGCACTTGTCATATGCAGCCCAAACTCACTCCATTCAGTCCTTTAAGTTCGCTAGACCGGTGTACATCCTCCGTGTTCTCCAGTGCTCTATCTTTATTAGAGTTACTATTTTCATTGTTTTAACTTATTATTAAGTGATTTATTTTTTCAAAATTATATTTTAATGACCCGGAGACAACTTTTGAAAACGTGAGTAATTTTCACTTAATATAAAAGCTATTTTTTTTATTATAAGTAGGTTTAAGTATATTATACCACTTTATACAGCGTGGCTGCTATACACAAATTAAAGCTAGTTCCTTCATATATTCAAAACACAAAAAAAGTTTTGCGCAATTTTGCGCACTAAATTTTTTTTCATTATTTACAGAATGAATCCGCCAATTACTAGTAAATCCTTATTTTACATATGAGTGGAAAAATCGAAGAATTCGAGATTCGAAGCCATTTTAGCTTTTATTTTGCAATAATTGAACAACTCATCGTTTTCTGAAACTGCTCTAAAAAGTATTAGAGCAAAAATAAGGAGTTTTTGTTAAAAAATTGAAAAGAGATGGGATAAAGTGGCATGACATCAAGAGCGGTTCCTGAATGACTATTCATCCTGGCTTAGAGGAGATATTACATTTCCTGCGGTTGTGTTTCAAGCTTTCCCAAGTACTCCAACACAAGATGGTGCCATTAACAGGCCTGGTAGGCCTAAAAATCTCTTTAGTAGCTGTGGTCCTAAGGCTAGATCACTAAAAGTAAAAAGACTTCTTGACTCAACCCGCCATGATGAACTGTTTATGGCCACAGAGATGAAACTACGGAAAGAAGGGAAAAGGAACTCCACAGCTATAGTTAAAGAGCTCTGTTTTGCATTTCCAAAAAGAGGTACAACAATCAAAAAGGAATGCAAGTTTTTACATCAAAAGCTAGCTTTACTATCTGCCGATCAAGCACTTGTTTTAATAGTGGATGCCAATCTTTCAACACGCCAGTACAACCTCATACGACAACAAGCTAAAGACTTAAATTGTAAATTATAAACACCTTATTACAAGGTTAAAGAAGCTAAATAGTTATGTTATCCTCCTGGAATTACCATAACAGAAACAACAGCAGAAATACCACTCCAATCGCTGATTGACCACAGAGTATCACGGTTATGTAACATTAAACAAATAATGGAGAGTTTGTGTTTTCCCGAGAATAGTACTCTCAACATAATCATAGAATGGGGTTGCGATGGGGCAGATCAAAATATATACAGGCAAAAGTTTTCTGAAGAGCATTTTACCGATGAAAGTTTATTTAGCATTTCTATGGTACCTATACAGATTTACTCAGGTACTGAGGAATCTAATAAAACCATACTTTGGCAAAATCCCACTCCATCTTCGACCAGACACTGTCGCCCCATCAAATTTATATTTGCCAAGGAATCAGTAGACGTGATATCCACAGAGGGTAGGAAAATTGAGAGACAAATCGCAACAATTCCGTCTTCCAAAATATTTGTTAAGGGCACGCATGTTACTGTAAAGTCTACATTGATATTCTGCATGATAGATGGTAAGGTCTGCAATGCAGTCACTTCATGTGCTTCAACACAAACCTGTTACTTGTGTGGAGCCAAACCAAGCGAAATGAACAATGTGAATACAATATCAAAAAAGGAAGTGAACAGAGATTTTTTTTCTTTTGGATTATCACCTCTACATTCCTGGATTAGATTATTGGAATGTATTCTTCACATTTCTTATCGTTTAGAAATAAAATCATGGCAAGCTAGAGGATCAGAAAAGAAACAAAAAGTTGCTAAAAAGAAGAAAGAAGTGCAAGAAAGGTTCAAAAGTGAGTTGGGTTTGCTTATAGATATGAATAAACAGAAAACTGGGAACACTAATGATGACAACACGACTCGGAAGTTTTTTTATAAATGCGGAGAGATCTGCAAAAATATACGGGGTGAATTTAGACCTAATCAAAAGATTTCATGTCATTTTAGAAAGTTTAAATTGTGGTTTTAAAATAAATGTGGAAAGGTTTCATACGTACACTAGGGATACGTAAGACTTATGCCTCAGAGAGTACTCTTGGTATCCAATGCCCGTAAATTTACACAAAATATTATTCCATGGAAAGGATATTATTGCTTCTTGTGTTTTGCCGATTGGACAATTTTCTGAAGAAGCTCAAGAGGCAAGAAATAAACACAACAAGCAATCCAGGGAATTATTTACAAGAAAAACTTCCAGAATTGATACAAATACTGACTTACTTAATAGGTTACTCATCACCTCAGACCCATTTATTGCTAGTTTGCGTGCAACTCCTAAAACTAAACATGGAAAAATCAGTACTGAAATGTTAAATTTATTAGAAACCTCAAGTGAAATAAATTCAACACTAATAGAAAGAAATTATGTTTCAGATGACACATCAGAGGACTTATTAGAAGAATGTACTGACAGTAGTGAATCCGAATAAGTCTGTTTTCCTATTACATTTACAATCACCAATCCGAATAAATCTGTTTTACTATTACATTTACAATCACCAATTATCCCCCCTCCCCCATATGCTACGTTTCTTTTGATTTTTTTTTACAATAATTAGGCCCTATCAATAATAATATAAATGTCAATCAATCTGAATGCCAAGTGTCAGCATCTAATCAATCCATGTTTAATCAATTGTAATTTTTAATGAGCAACTGTGTAGTTTAATAATTATATATTTTTTATTTTATTATAAAATAGGTACATATACTCTCCTTTATGTATTTTATGAGTAATAAATAGCCCCAAAAAACAATGAAGGATATTATACTATTACTTAAATAATTTTTTCCTCTTAGATTGCCAAAATACCACACTGTGCGGCGAGGAGGTTTGGTTGTGGATCCCAACCGTGTTTACTAAGGGTGCTATTTTTACTAAATTGTTTTATACCTTCCTTCATCGCAAATGCTGGTACATTTAATATGATCTTTATTATTCCCTTCCCTTTAAGAGTTTTCAGACCACCTCAAGTGCGCAGCTAGTGTATGAACTTCAAACTTTCAACTGTCCAGTTTGTTACGATGGTGAGACTTACCCATAGAAGACTTTCTGTGGGAACATAACGTAACCCATGGTATACCTTGGTGGTTGTCTACACTTCATATGACCTGGCGGTCTAGGGGTAAGGTGTCAGACTTCTGTGCTGGTGGCCGGGGTTCAATCCTCGGTCCCGGCATAGATTTATCTGATTACCAAACCCTTCCTTCACCGCTGACAAGACATCTTGTGAATGTGAGGAATGCTAGGCCTCCACTGTGGTTCGGATTCCACGTTAAACTGTTGGTCCTCCATTTCATCTCACAATCACCCTACCATTACACATTAGCGTACGTGCGTATAACCCAAACGGGTAGTAAGATGCGGTGCTAATAATAATAATAATAATAATAATAATACACGTCATACCCTACATTAGATGTGATGATAGTGATTATGAAGGTGTGAAGCCAGTGTAAATCTTAAACCTAAATTAAGCCTAATTAACCATACCATGGATCTTACGGGAACACCATATTTGGTACCTAAGGGAGTCAAACCCAGGTCTCGATATCATTGGCCAGGGTCATCAACACCTAGAGTAAAATGCCATTTTTATTGTGATAAATATATGGTTTGAGATATAGAAGTTGTTTGAAAAATGTGTGTTATGTAGATTTCTTCCCATTCCCCTCGTAACATTCGGAAAATCACAGTAACTATCTCCAACTAGGACTTGAGTTCAGACCTCATCGTCACTGTCAGAACAGATTATATAATCTTGTCGTTTAGTATGCGCGTGTGTATTAAGTTGGTTTTGAGCTAGAAAAAGATCAGGCAGACAAAGAGGGTGGAAAATGAACAAGTCCTAAGAAGAGTGGGTGTGAAAATAACCATTTTGGATGTGATTTTTTGGTACAGTTCAAACTGGATCAGACACATCTTTAGGAGGAACTGTCTTCTGCATGACATCAGAAAAGGGAAGTTTGAGGGAGAGAGGAGTTTACTAAGAAGAAGGATTCAAGTATTAGATGACTTGAAAGAAAGATGAAAATTTTGGGATTGTAAGGAGGCGGAAAAGACATATTGGCAGTCTAGATTCATTGACAAAAGGAATAGGTCTGACGTAAGATTGAGAATTTAATAATAATAGTAATAATGTAATGTAATCTACTCCCCTATTCTTCTAGATAAGAGTTGTAAATGTGCTCTATATGAGCAGATGCAGTAACAAGAATCAGAGATTTACTGTTACAGTATTTTAAGTAAGTGTTGGTTCTTCTTCATTTAAATAGTGGTGTTATTCTAAACTTCTGGTTTAATCAATTTCATAAATAAACACCAATATGTTGTAGAGTCTAGTCGTGTTTTGAATACAGAATAACCAAACAAGCGTTATTTTACGAGCTAATCTTTTCCCAACCAACATGGCTGCTTAGCTACTTCTAGAACATACATTCTATTTATCACTTCTCTTTCCATTTTTTGTTTACTATCAAATGATTCACCTTCATTTCCTTCCTCCACAAGAACTGGTCTCATAGCTAGCCCACATTGTTGTTGAGTATGCAGACTAAATAGCAGGTTCACTTAGTTTAGTTCGCTTATGATGAGGGATATTTTATTATTATTATTTAGCACCGCGTCTTACTACCCGTTCGGGCTATACGCTTTAAGTAATAACTACGCTAATGGATTAGGAATTGGTCGAGATTCGAACCTCGATCTCCGCGTCCTCAGCAGTCGAGCTCAACACGACAAGCGCGTTAGCCAACTACGCCACCGAGGCGGGTATGAGGGATATTTAAAATTGAATCTAAGTAGGCTTTACTAAGGGTACATTTTCTTAAATGATTTTTCATAAATTTCAGCTAAATTTCAACTAAGTTTTACCTTTTTCCATTTCTTACTGGTCGAAATTGGTGGTCTTAATGTAAAGTGTTCACCTCAATAACCGGTGTTCATCGGTTCAGACCCAGTTGAGGTCAACGAAATTTCTGGAGCTTTAAAAATAAGTGGCATAACTTCCGCCGGAGAAAAGTAAGGACATCTGTCCCATGTCGATTGTTGCATGCAAAAAACAATGAAAGATATGTGAAAATACATTTCCGACAAACTTTGTAGGCTCTTTCTGTCACGCTCCTACAAATCGCTTTGGAAGGCAATCGGAAACCACAACATTCCCTGATAGCCCCTAATGTAGGGCACTACTACCAGTTAATTACTTGAAGCCACCCTTAATATCAGGATCTTAAATTAATACATAATTAAATGCTGAAAGATATTGCTTTAAGGAACTCATACATATATGTGTGTTTAGATAACATGAAATAAAAATATAGTTTTATCATTTATCAACTCAAAACTGTTTTAATTGAACATTTATAATAAATAACTTGCTGAGCATATGTGGAGGAGATAAAGAAGATATGTCCCAGGTCTTGAAACCAAATCACACCTTTTATAGAGAAAACAAAGCTAAAATATCTTTAAATTCACTTAGAGAGATGATAGAGGTTCAGAATGAAGATAAATATCTTAGGTATCATTCACATTGCTCGCTCCATTCACCCTTAAAACTGCTAGTCTCATATTGACATATGACATTGTTATCTTATCTTGTAAGATATATCATAGGGAAATAAATATAGGTAATCTTGGTACCTTACAAGATAAACTAAGAATAAAATGTCAGTATCTGTAACGAGCTAAATCTAGACTTACACTGATCAAATATGTATTACAGTATAGCTAGTGCGCGCAAAGAAACATATTATTGAGGTGCCATTTTCCAAGTCTAAAGCCAGAACTGTTTAAAGGTTCTAAACATATGATGCATTTATAATTTCATTTAAGTGTTTCCAAGGAAACATTTTAGCTACACCCAAACATATTCCTTAGCCAGACTGTCCTAAGCCTAACAATAGTTTTGACGTGTTTGTATGGTAAATAGCACAAGATAGCTTCCCCAACTTCCTCCACCAATCTAGACTTCTTTTCCTAACGTTCAGTAACACATTATATTATCTATTATCGATAACTGAGGGAGTAGAATTTAACTAACTTTGGATCTATTATTTTGTAAGTCATTAAATTGATTTAGTACATTAAGGGTGCCTACTATTTGTAGGAAAAATTCCCACACTGCATTATTTCTTAGAGATATGACGTTCCTAAAACTCCAAAAAATGTCTAGATTAAATCCTTAATCAACCTGGAATGTTTTGGAGTTATCCCTTCATAGGTAATGATTTAGTTTAAGGAAGGCTTAATCGATGTTTATCACATTATACTTTCTTCTCAGGATTATTACATTTGATGGGAAGCGTTCTGAAAACGTTATTAACAACTATAGTAAATATAATGTTTGAGGAATCTTGGCAAGCTCAAACCATTTCCGGCCGTCGAACAATATTGGCACCATAGAATTACCAGGCTAAGTTGTCAGCTAACTCTTCAATAAAACCATAAAATCATTCAAAAAACATTAATATATTTACCACGTTTGACTTATGTCAATGCCTGTGAGGATGATCAACAAATATTCAGGAAAACATTCAATAATTAGTTCCTGTTTAAAAGCACGTGCCCATTGGGAGTGTTTTCTTAAAACCATTAGTAATTTCATAATAATCAGTCAATAAAGGACTCGTCATTATAGTTTGTGAATCGAGTCTCAAATTTTTCCTCCACTTAAACATTGTAGTTATATAATCATTAACGTAATCAATATGATTGCCTTAAGGAAAGGTAAAGCTACTACCTTCTTTACGACCTCAGTGGTCCTAAAGTACATACAAGGTATACCCCAGACCAATGGCGTTCATTGGGAAAGTTTGAGTCCTTTAAAACGGAGATCCCAACATGCAGTACCAGGTGTCAACTTTTTTTTTTTTATCACGCAATCATTTCTTTATAGATGGTTTTAATCGTGAGCAGATAAAAATTGACTTCTATTGTCAATACACCAATTTTTACAAAGCCAGATTCAGGTAGCGGCTACAATCCTCCTACCATAAGCCAAATTATCAAATGAGCTTACTCGGACTACATATTACAATTAAATGTAGAATACAAAGATACTTCATTTTTTCAAGCGTAAAGCGATTGTTTGAAATTTGTCTGCTTGTAAGCAATCTTTAAATACCATGTAGTTGTTGGTCGGAAGATGTTTGTTCACTGAAAGGGGTTAGGGAATGAGCTGAGGGTGAGGGACTGCTGGTACTTAAATTATTGTGTTCTGACCAATACCCTAGTAAACTTTACCTCTAGCTTGTTGTCTTTACAACGAACAGCTTAGAGATGAGTTGTTTCACTTGTGTTGTTATCACCGTGGAGTGCAACCAGCATTCCTCATTGCCCAAGGACTCAACCTGGCTCGAGGAGTGCAGCAAAACTCCCGTAAGACCGAGTATCTGGTGTTTTCTTGTCAGTGTCCTGGGGGCAATGTGCTCGCTATGGAACTGATGTCGACAGGTTCAAACACGATCAAGGTCAACGCAATCTGACCAAGCGATGTATGGGTATATGGTGTCATGTCAATTGTGACAAGTAGTGTATCAATGGGCAGTATATGGATTATTTTCCAAGAAAAATATCTATAATTCTTTCGTTGGTTTATTGAAGTCAATGTGGAATCAACGAACATCTACCGTAGCTCCACGACTTCTATAGTACATGTGCTTGCTCCCAGATAGAGTGGGTGGGCGTTACTAGCTTAACCAAGCTTACATTTTGCTCCGGATAGATGAGATAACATATCAGGACCAATATATTCGTTTTATACCCACTAATTATTTAAGTGTTCTAATGTAGCCTAATTGTTTTTAAATAATCGGTTGGAACAAGAATAGAGAACACTGTTGTTATAACCTTATATATGCTAGACCAGTGGTTCCCAGACATTCTCGACTCGCGAACCCTTTTCTCAAATTACTGAGTTGCATGAACCCCTGATAAAATATCCATAGCCACACAATTATATAACTTATTTTTATGGCATCTAGTTGTTAATTGCAATCATAAGGTTTAATATCTTTAATTCAACCTCCTATAGCTCCAGAAGTATATTCTTTGGCATATCCCATAAAAAAAAGCAAAAATATTTAAACTATATGAATACAATTTCAAATAATTATAAGTTCATTTAATAATTAAATAAGCAAAGTAGTATAACATTTTATTAGATTTATTGGCATGGTATTATCACATTTCCCGTGTTGTTTTTTTTACAGTGTTAGATACTGGGAATTGCTGCTTTGACATAATTCCATACCGATTTGAGTTTCAAAATTGTTTAAAGGTTTGACCAGCTACATACTCACCTCTTCACGTGACTTAATGAGAAGGAGGCGTTTGCTTTTGATGGAACAGAGGTTTAAGGTCAGGAACCACAAAAGATAAATAAAGTCTCAAATCACGTTCAGCACTGAGCCAGTTTCTGTTGTGAGACGCGAAACATTATTTTTGGGGCACTAGAAAAAGTAAACGTGGGTTTATGAAGAGATAATTGACAGAGACCTCACCAAGATTAGATGATATAATCCTGTAAATGTGACTCACAAAATATCTCAAACTCATTTTTTTTAATCCGCCATTATGGAAATAATTTGGTGGACCCTTTGGAAGATCTTGTGAGCTCCCATGTGGTTCGTCAACTACAATTTGGGAACCAACGTGCTAAATCAATGTAATTTGACCACATAAAGCTAGAATATGAGGAACTAAACATTATGACATTCAATCCTATTTGTACACTGAATATGGTTTAATTTTAAACATTTGTACAAAACTAACCATTCATGAACAGGGTGAGTTTAAACAGTTCTTTTTATACTGACATTGACGAAGGTTTTAAAAACTACAAAAACTGCTTTTTTTTTATGGCAAACAACATTTTGCTATTGATTGTACTCTAGTACACATCTTGCAAATTCATGAAAAGTTAACGCTGAGAACATTACAAGGCAAGCTCTGAGGGACCAGCCAGCAGCGGCCGAAAACTCAACTTCCATTACTGAAATTGATGTGGGATCACCTCAACTCCCAAGTGCTTCTTCCAGCTAGCTTCTAACCTTCTGTCTACTCTAGAGCCAAGGGTTCAGAAAAAAAAAAAATTACTTTAATTTGGCGTGCCAATTGGAATCGTATAGCAGGAAATTTTCTAAAAACGTTTTAAGGGAAAAAAAGAAGAAAGAAAGTAATGTAAATGTTCAACTTAGTCTGATTCCAGTTAGAGGTCCACATTTTCTTTGAACGTTTACTCTATAGTGGCTTCGATCATATTCTCCTTTACTCTTAACATTCTATATTCTCACCTTACCCCGGAAATTTTACACATTTACTTTTAAGTAATTCTTCTTTGGTGTCTTCAGTCATATTATTATTTTCTATTAGAATTTTCCCACCTTATTCCTGAATTTTACACTTTTCATTTCACGCGTTTCCTCTTTGGTATCTTCAATCATATTCCCTTTTTACTTAAAATTTTATTTTTTCAACCTATCGTTTAAATAAATTTTACACATTTCTTTTTGGGAAAATCCTTTATGGAATCTTCGATAATATTAACCATATTTTATTAGCATTCAACTTAAATTTACACGTTTGAATTCATGCAATTACTCCTTGGTGACTTCGGAATTATTATACATTTTTCTTAGAGCTACATTTTACCCTTTTACCTTGATCGTATTCTACTTTTATTGTAGCATTCACTATATGTTCTTATCCTCCTCCTGAATTTTCACACCTTTCTTTTTAGTTTTCTTTTTTTACCGATAATGAGACATTAAACAATGGTTGTGTGTTTCCTCCCTTTAAAAACTATTCTCTTACAAATCCAGCACAGATTTCCCTCCATTCTCCTCCATTAGATACAGAGTAAAACAGGCGATGTTGGTACTTCTGAACAGATCACTACGACGCCAAAATGGAACTTTCATTAGTACTAGTGGCGCACTCGTCGTTAAGTGACTAAGCTATGAACGTCCATTGGACTGAAAACCTTCCGATATTAATCTATATTTTACGTTCTCTTCTATTACCCCTTTAGAATATCAGTATTTAATCACGCTAAGGAGTTAGGGATGAGGAAGGTAAAACTTAGAGTAAATGTACATACACTCGCGTGTAAATAAAGTATCAAAGGAAAACCTCAGCATAATGGGCTGGGATTAAATCCTTAAAGTCCGCATCCTGGACATAAGAAGAATAGATGAGGCTGTACGTTTAAGGTGGCTATGCAGGATACGCGAGAAATGGCAATTGTTTTTACAGCTGGTATAGCAAAACTTTTTGTTTAGTCAAAATAAATCAAATATTACCTTTTTAAAAACAAAAAGTTAATTTTCTTCACATAGTGCTATCAACAGTTGGTGAATGAATATCTGTCTCGAGCTACTTTTTAAACTAAGAGATTTTTTTTTTGAAATTTCAGGACACTCTTTAACGATAATCAATAAATTTTTGGGGTCCTCATTTGGTAAAAATTTAACTCTATTTTATTAGAGAAGCAATATTTTATTTTGAACACAAAAAAAAAGTTACTAAAATAATTGCAAAAACACTTAACTTTTCTCGCATTCCCTGCATACCTACCTTAATTTGAATGCTCACCAACACAAGTAAAAGTTACAATTGTGCCTTTTTGTAAATCGCTCTAGTTACAATTACCAATGACGGAGATATCTCGACAGTTTTATAGCTCTTTTATTTTGATCTTTCCCCTTTCCCTCCTCTCCATCCTAAAAAAAATTCTCAATAAATTCAAATCACACGGAAATGAAAAGGTGAGAGACGAAAGTTTGCCTTAGGGGGAGAAAAAAAAAGAAAAAGAAATGGGGATTGGAGGGTGATGGGTTAGAGTAAATGCAGAACATCAATAGAGGGAGGTGAAAAAAAAAAAAGAGTAGACACTCGGCAGAGAAAACTTAATCGAAGGTTTCAATTGTAAGCCTTTGAATTTCAAAGTTGCTCTCTTTTCTATATGAGTCTTTTTTTTTCGATTCCCTTTCTCCCATTCTCCCTCTCATCTTGAAAATGTGGGGAAGGGGTGATTTAGGGATATAAGTGTGAGAGTAACACAGCGCTCCACGCGGCTATTAAAATAAAGCTTCCACTGCCGTCATCTATCTCTATAGTCCCTCTGTCCCGCCACCAGGGTCGTATTAATAGCATCCACCTCTCTCTTCTGACACATTATCTACGATGTTAAAAAGAGAGAAAGAGAGTAGGAATCAAAAAGGACGGATGTGTAGAACCACTTAAAATATCGAAAAGATAGAAATATGTTCTGTCGGGGAGTAAATTGACACAGTAGATAACTTAAAATGGCTATTTTAAAACACTTTGGACAGACGATGACTAATTTGAAATGAAATAGCTTTCAAAACTTATAAATTGGTTTATTATCAAATGAGATTGTAAACTTTAGCTCAGAGAATTGATGAACCCACTTATTGATAAATAAAAAATTGGATGTCTTATTTTTGATTTCTACGATGATAAATATACTAATTTGGTTGTTTTTCTTGATAATATTAAGGTTATAACTTACTTAAAATATATCTTTACTATATAAATTTGTGATTCTTGTTTGGTTTAGTTAAAGTCATGTGGATTGGGGATGGAATGTGCTATTTAAGGTTAAACTATTCTAAAATATAAACGGTTACTTGATTATAGATACATATACATGAGTCAAAAATATAATAATATAATATATTAATTTTATTTATTAAGTATAGAAATACATATTATTTAGGTTTATTTATGTTTAAAATATTTGAGTTTTAATTAAATAAAGATACATAAAATAAATAGAAGTTAAGTTAGGTTAGGTTAGGTTATCAATTTGTAGCTATATTGATTCAATTTTAACTTTTACATCTTGACTATTGCAGACTTTCTCAGTCACGAAATCAGTGAGAACAGATGTAACTAAAATAATAATCAAAAGTTTTCATGTAATACACGATTATGTATTCAATGACGACTGGACTGATAAATTAAGGCCATATAATGTCATTAAGTAGAAATTATTCGCTCTTTCATTCGGTTGAATATGAATAGAGACTTAGTCTAACACCATGCAAGCCTATACCTGCAACAAATACCAGAGCTAAGCAAAATAATGGATAAAGATTGCTTTAATGCCTACTGGAGCCAGGGTTACTTCACAATCAGAAACACTAGCAATCTCTGGTGTGGTGATGCCTTGGACTTAGCAATAGAAAAGGAGCTCATAATAGTAATTAAAACAGATAGTGTTCTGACATATTGACATGGCATCACCGACATCACCCTTGCAAAGTGAATTCATCGTGTACCCACCTATCTGCTGTGCTCTGGATCAGTTTTTGTGAGACCCGGAACATCTATCACCTTCGAACAACAATTGAAGCTTTACTTAAGCAGGCAAGCTACGGATTATCGTGACTGACTGCCATACATTATCCTCTTGGTTTTCTGTTCATCAGCCATTTGATTCTCGTCCATCAACTGATTTAATCAGCTTGTCAACAGATTTTTAATAGTAATAATCTGTAAACTGTTACAAAGTACTGAATATAGGTACTGAATGCACTAAAACCATGAATGGGTGACACTTTTGGAATTATCAATCTCTAGAGCAAAGACAAAGTAAAACTTTTTTCTTCTATGAACAACATTATACAGGTGCATAAACAAAGCTTTCAAATAAATAAATAAAGCTATTTAACCATTGTGTGTGTTTATTCGCATCTGGGCCTGAGTTGATGCAGTTTTTTTCGTATGAGCTGGGCCCCACACCTTAGGTTGTTAGAATACAAGGCTGCCTCAGTCCCTATACCTGCCAGCAGTAAACTCTTTCCTTTCATCGTGCCCTGGCGTGACGTAGTCTGGGGACCATACTGCAACTTAGCGGCATGGGTCCGGTAGTAATCTACCAGCGTTTGGGCTTAGAGTTTTTCCTCTAGCTGCGAATGTGTTTGGATTCATTCAGTTTCAAACAATAATGAATTCTGTATATTTTTGTGTAATTATTTATGTTGATAATATTAATAGTTCCCTTCGTTTATACTTGAGGCGTGTAGTTGCAAAACTAGTTCAATACATTTTTAAAAAACGAGTTAGCGATGGTGCTGCTATCTTTTCCAAAACCTCTATTGATTTATCATATTCTTGAGATTCAAAACCTGCTCTTTCCTCGTATATTTAAGCTTTTAAACATGAGTGTAGTTGCAAAACTTGCTGAATCAATGACATGTTTGGTTTCAAAACTATTTAAATCAAATCCTTTATTTTGTTTCAAAACTCATTGAATGATGACATTGTTAATTTCAAAACTCTTTACATCCCTCTAAAATATATCAGTTAGTATTTTAATGTTTTATTCCTTGTAAAATGAGCTGTTGGCTTAACTTATGATAATAATTCGTTTAATTTCGTTAAGCCAACACATGTTTCATAACATTGAAATTATCATAATTAATTTTTTATACTGTCTACTCTAAATGTTAATAATGTGTTTTACAACTTTATCCATTCAATATAATATTAAGTTATAATTACATTTCCTGAAGAAAAATGGAAAATGTAATAGCCATACCATCTGGAATGGGAATGAAAAGAAGTAAAAACCCTAGCACATGGAAGAGGGAGAAACTGAAAAAATCAAGGTTAGAATAAGATGTTTTGTCTTATACTATTAAATATGGTTAAAAATTGTTTCTGTGAGCTTCTTTTGTCCAATGTCTGCCCATCTTTGAAAAACCAAAAGAAAATGAGACATGCCATATGGTACAATGTGTTTTTAACCCTACATGTCATAGGCTACAACGTATTTTTAACCATTGCAGGCACCAATCTAAAACGCTTCCAAAAATGCCACAGTGTAAGCATAAGAAGAAAATTACGAATGCTACCTTATCGATGCAGGCCATTTGCAGATTTCATCAATCATTTTACTATACCACAGTTAAAGTAGACCAAGATAATTTCATTCTAAAACACACTCATCAGCAGAAACCACATCGCAACGACCAGTTAAAGGAAATCGAAAGTCTAATGCGGTAACAGTGTCTTTTTTTTGTGAGAACCAAGCAAAAAGGAATGGTTCAGATATGTGCACATACATTTTTATCCATTATTGGAATATCAAAATTTTGAGTGCAAATTATATGTGAGAAGTATTTAAATACAATGGAGTCTCCAGTAGAAAAACGAGGCGGGGATCGTCGAACTCAGAAATATGCAGAGAAGAGAATCAGAGTGAGAGAATTCACCAGCAAGTTAGAATATGTGGAATCTCACTACACAAGAGAGAAAATTACGCATCAGCATATGCCAAGTGATATCACTATAAGGAAGATATGGAGGGCCTATTGTGACGACAGTGAAACTATCCCTGTGAAGTATAGTTTTTTTCCGAGATATTTTTGTCAGTGATTTCAATATAAGTTTTCGATCACCAGCAGCTGATGCCTGCTCAGAATGTATCAGACTGAAGGATCTGGCCACCACAACAGCTTCAAACGACAAAGTGGAATCGCTTTTAAAATTAAGAGTTCACCAGTTGAAATCAAAAGCATTTTATGAAATGCTAAAACATGAAGAAGAGCATACTATATAACATGATTTCTATTGCCAAAAAAATATGATTTTGCCAAGATTGCCAGACCAGTGTGCATATTATTCCAAGGAATTGCAACAATTCAATTTTACAGTTTGCCAAGAGCACTCTGGATCACCTCTACCAAAGAACCAAGTATTTATTTACACTTGGTATGAAAAAGAGAGAGCTAAGCGCTCTAACGAGATTGCATCCATGCTGTACCACAGCCTTTGCAACACTAATTTGGAGAACATAACGTGCATTAAATTATTTTCAGATGGGTGTCCAGGACAAAATAAAAACACCACCATGATTGGCATGTTAGCAAAGTGGCTTTCCTCAAGTGCTTCAGGTGTTAAATTAGTTAAAATTACTTTCCCTATCGTGGGGTACTCCTTTCTACCATCAGACACGGTATTCGGACGTAATGAAAAAATAATGAGAAAAAAGGGCACCATCATTAAATTGGAACAATATAAAGACATTTTTGCTCTTAATGGTATAGTGATGGATCTGGGGGCAGACTTTTTGGTATATGATTGGAAAGATACTGTGGGAACTGTCATCAAGCCACCAGCTCTGTGGCATTTCAAATTTGCAGGTTCTAAAAGAATATTGTTGAAAAAGAATATGTCTGGTGATGTCAAGGTGAGAGGAGAGGTAAATTACAGGTCAGATTTAGGAGTTTACAAATCAATACTGAAACGTGGGAAATCACTAAATAACTTGAATCCTTCTCAGTTACCGAATGAGGTTCCAGTTAAGGCAAATAAACTATTGGATGTGGAAAATTTGTTGATAAATCATTTTGGGGAAGAATGGAGGGGGTTAGAGGACCATTCATACTATAGGTATTTGATCACCAGCATCTCAGTAATGGACAATGATGATGGCAATGGCGTGAATGAAGAATAAAATGAAATGTCATATTGTGAAGAAGAGGATTTGAGAGTTTAAGCATACAAGTTTTTATTAACAGGGAAAAAAGTATCAATTTCCAAAGTTTTATTTTGTTTTATATATTGCTTATTTTATTTTAGTTAGTAGAAACAAAATTTTTATATTAAAAGTATTGACTTAAAGATAATTAACACATTTTCATATTTTGATAAAGAATAAATAGAATAAAGGTGAAAAAATATTGGCGTTTTGTTAGATTTTTCTTTATCGTGGACTTTGAAACTTTTGGTAGCAAAACTTGTTGCATACCAAAGCTGTAGTTTCAAAACTGGTTTAATCCATCGATTTGCTAAAGAACTCATTGAATCCATTTTAAATGGATAAATTACTCATCAAATACCGAACATACATTTCCAGACTCATTATTGATTAATAATATAATTATGATCTTTCACATGAATACTTAAGCTTTTGATTATGTCATTTTGTAAAAAAATCTGTAGGTTTTTTGTGTTTTACTGAAAACCATCTATGGTGGACTGAATAAGTTTAGCATCTGCATGCCTCACTTTATTTATTAATTTTCCTTTGGATACAACGCTATAATATAAATTACTGCCATTTTTATTCCTAACCCAAAATCTAAAGGAAATGTATGCACATTCTAGGCTGAAAATAGACACACTATTTATTTACATACTCAGTACATGTGAAAGAGATTCAAAGCTTAACCTTCTTATAGTCAAAAAATCAATACAATTTACATAGCAATTTAGCTAGTGTGCCCAAAAAGCACATATTTCATATTTGAACAAAAGGTTATTAAACAAGATTTGGCTATCCGAAATTAAGGCATAGAATTTTGAAGCTTTACATATTTATGTAGTGTAATAATCCTGCCCTAGATTGAAATGTTTATTTAAAGCTAACATAATAGTATTGAAACAAAATGACTGAAAGAACTGGTCTAGCTAGCATGTAGTAATTAATTAGTAAACATTATAAAGAACGCTAACAACTCATAACAACCTGTCCCCATTGTGCTCGGCAACTGGGCTGAATTTAACTATAAAGGATTCTGATTTAGTACTATTGTGGCTGACACATTAAGATCTACTCAGAGGCAATCAAGCTGCCTGTCATCGGGACCACGTGGACTAGAACATCAGGTCCTCGGGTACTTGTGCTAGAGGGCAACCGTTGTACTCAGGGCACTGAGATCGATTCTGTAAGGAGTGTCGTGAATGGTGTCAATCCAGCCTGTGTTAATATTCCTCGCAAGTGCATACGTCATGGTTATTATATCTTTTCTTACAATCTTTTAACATCAAATTTTGTCTTGACTTATAATGCTACTAATAAAACAAAACAAAAATTTCAATAGTAAACTGCCTGCTTGTTAACAAAAAATAAGAAAATGTAACAATTAGCAAACATCGATACATTATATTAGAAGGGGTGTTGAAAATATTAACATAAACATTTCACTCGTTCTCGAAAAACTGATATTTTCAAACATATGATTTTTCCGCAAGACCTGTCTGGTAGCTAGCACCAACTATGTTTTCCGTGATCCATCTTTTCTTGTCAGCGTGGAAGGATACTTTGGTAGGTTGATAAGCCACGCCACGCCTCTCAGCCTTCCGACAATCATCCCACAAAATATGTTTTAGACTTACACCCAACAGGGCCTAGTGCCTTAAGAGATCTTTATACGGTGGCCACCACATCTCAGGAAGATTTCCTAACAAATCACGTTTTATCAAATTTCTAACTTAAACCAACATAATTATGTCTTCATGGTCCAAAGCTCCCACTATACTATAGTTACAAGAAATTATAGGTTCTGTAATAAGCACTCTTCTCTTCACTAATTTAATGAAGGGTTGTGATAAGACCTCTGCGCTCTCCAGAAAAGGAAAGAAATTGACTTTTGAACTCCTCTTAAATGATAAGATACTGTCCAGAAAAAAAAATTGATTTTCAATGATTCTTATTCATCAAGTAGATTCGGCAGGAAAAAAAGTTGATCTTATTGCTTTACAAAATAAAAAATACAAGTTCATATACGAGCTACATTATAAAATATATATCCGAACTCTCACTTCTTTCAACATCACCGTTCTTTCATCTACCAGGAGCTTGTTCCTCTCATTAAATCTCTTCCTCGAGCTCCTGAAAAGTTCTTTCTCTTATTTGTTATATAAAAATGAAAGCATGCCGTTGTATAAGAGGAGTATGCAGCAACTCCTCCTCGCCGTCTACTATGAATAGTGAATAAAAAGTGGACGACCTATTTAATATCTTCTGAAAAACAAATATTAATATTATATATTTTATAAATATGTGTTTATAATAAACTAATAGATTCACTACCCACTAATGAATAAAACTGTTGCAAGTGTTAAATACATTATCATATTAAACTACTTATACCCTTTTTTCATTAGGGTTATTCCACCGTAAAAGCTGAGTACTGGAATTTATGGGACTATGTTATAAAGTTTATTATTATGTGATCATAACATTTTCAGTTTTCTTCTTCATGATCTGACTTTGTGATTAATTTCCTCGTACTTATGCACGTTTTGCACTTTGGGGTTTTCTGACATTAGAGTCAAGTCTGAGAACTAAGGGGACCTTAAATATGTTAGTTTATTATTATTATTAGTTTCTATTATTATTATTAATATTATTATTCCTTAATTCTGTGAAGATCTTGATAGTTTTAGTTTTCTTCTAATTTTTTCAGCCTTTAAGGATAATATACTCGTACCTATACACATATCGCAATTAGAGGTCTTCTCTCCCAAAAAATCAAAATTTGGGACTAAAAAGGACATTTAATAAGTTGTAGAGCATGTAGCTTTGGGGTGATCCTAAATATGATATCAAGGTACTATTATGTTTTTCAAACCAATGGTAGTTCAGCTTTTTGTTCGTGTACCCACAGCTGTAGTTTTTCTTCCAATTTATACCCCCAATTTGTTGAAGAGAAATGCAAGTAATACGTCCTATTATATAATCTACATCAGAAAATAAATTAAATATATTAGATTCAAAATAGTAAAGTAAATAATAAGTATATATATGTAGATGTTACGTATTCTTTATTAATTGATCTATTCACATACCCTAGGCTGAATATCCTTGTTCTAGAGTGACTATTTTGCTGATAAGGAAACTTAGAATGTTATTTTAAGCCCTATAAGCCGCATTGATGTAGCCTACACGTGGGACAGCCGTCAATTTTTCCAGTGATGGCGAGGTCAAGGTTTGAATCCTGACTAGATAAAAAAAAGGGTGGTTTTCCTTAAATTATTTACAACTAACCCTCCACGCAAATAGAGGTTACTTTTTTTAATTTTCCTATTTCTTATTTAAGACATATTTGTGTAAATATGCCTATAGTCTGGACAGCTATTAGGACTATATAACTATACTTAATTAGTTACAGTTTCAATCTACTGTTTATTCACTGTTTTTATTTTTTATTGTTAAGATTCGGTGGTGGCTCGTGTATAGGCACTGCGGAACTGCAACATCCCCTATTTACACTTGATATTATCGATAACATTTAATATAATGAGTCCTTTTTTCTTTAATTCTTTATTTATTTTTGTAGTACTATATATATTCCTTAAGCTTCTTGTGTATTTGAAATGCAACCCACTTTAAATTAGAATATAGATATTAGTATTAGATATTATAATATATTATAATATATTATATATATATAATTTCAAGTGGGTGGCATTTAATATACACAAGAAATTCCTGTCTACCAGGAACATGTTTTGACACACACACACACACATATATATATATATGTCAAAAACATATAACTTATAAGATTAATACACGCTTTGAAATTGAAATATATATGCAACTGTGTGGATCTTGTCCGCATCATCAGAAGGTCTGCAAGAAAGGAGTTATGGTCTTGTCATTAACTTCTTTGGAACTTAACTCATGTTGTCGAATATACCTAATTGACTTCCAGATCCGTCTCGATAGTGAGTAGAAATTTATAATGATATACCAAGATCATACGACAAAATTTGTGACGCTCAGAGCTTACAAAACAAACAAAATTACTTAAAGGGTAGCCTTCAATCCCATAGATATATCCACACTAAATGGTGTATTTTAATCCTACAATCGGAGAATGGAAGAGAGTTTGCCAACAATGTAGTTTACTGACCTAAGGATTCTTATCCCCATCTTAATATCGTGCATGGAAAACGATGCCAGAACCAGAGGATTGCAGAAATGGTGGAATAAGATATAGAGAACATACTACCAACATGGATGCTAAATGAAAATAACTCTCAACTAGAGTATAGACATTAGATTTTTCCATTTAATCAAAAATAGAGCCTACCAAGCCAATTTCAAAAGATAGCCATTTTAGACTTTGTTCAACTGCCATTTTAAGGTAGGGTTAGGGACATTGAACCATACTAAGGATATTATAAAAATCATTGAAGATGAAGAATATTTTGAAAATAATATTAATTCAATTGAAGAAAATAGGAATGAAGAACAACCATAGCCTAGCACCTCAGCTCAAATGATAGAATCCCTTGATGACTCTTACATTATCCGTTCAACCCACTAGATTATTATTAGCACCGCGTCTTACTACCCGTTCGGGTTATACGCTCTTACGCTAATGTGTAATGGTAGGGTGATTGTGAGATGAAATGGAGGACCTACAGTTTAACGTGGAATCCGAACCACGGTGGAGACCTGGCATTCCCCACATTCACAAGATGTCTTGTCAGAGGTGAAGGAAGGGTTTGGTAATCAGATAAATCTTTGCCGGGACCGAGGATTGTACCCCAGCCGCCAGCATAGAAGTCTGACACCTTACCGCAACCCACTAGAGTTAAAATGTTTTCTTCAGTTATCTTTTGTATGTATTTTTAAATCCTCAAGTGGGGCTCATCAATGCCATGTTTTTGGTCGCAATAGTCATGGTATTTGTGACAGCTCTACTCGAAGAGATGACAGGGAAGAATTATATTTTTTATGATAACTTTGTATAAACAACAAAAATGCTGTTAACAGCCAACAAAATGCAAGGAACAACCTAGAGAAACAGGCAAAGAATATGATAAGATTGTCTGACAACATGTTTCATACAGTTGAACAAGGCTTTTACAGGTAAACTTTCCGTACCTGAAGTAGAAAAAGGTCAAGGACATTCCCAGATTTTGGCTATCACAATAGACGTTACGAATAAAGTTTTCTAGTTTTTGGGAACATCACATAGAGTCTTAAAGCAACTATATCCAAGACCATAGATTTCCCTAGGCATGATAAACTTAATTTTATTGGAATACACCCCTCTCTATAGGAATATTTCACTAAGATCATATGCAACTCCGCAATCTACAGATACTGGCCAAGGATTTTTGAAGTGCACGTGCAAAACCAAGTGACAATCAATAAAATGTGTGTGTGTTAAAAAAAAAGTTGGTGACCTGGCGGTCTAGGGGTAAGGTGTCAGACCTCTGTGCTGGGGCTCAGGGGTTCAATCCTTGGTCCCGGCACAGATTTATCTTATTACCAAACCCTTCCTTCACCTCTGACAAGACATGTATTAATCACAACTTGTGAACGTGGGGAATGCCAGGCCCCCACCGTGGTTCGGATTCCAAGTTAAACTGTAGGTCCTCCATTTCATCTCACAATCGCCCTACCATTACACATTAGCGTGAGTATAACCTGAACGGTTAGTAAGACGCGGTGCTAATAATAATAATAATAATAATAATAATAATAATAATTATAATAATAATAATAACCATAATACAAAAAGGTTACTGTGTACATCCAAGTGTTCCTTTATATCCACTTACCTAAATAAATAATACTTTTAATTAACATATCAAGAGTAATCTAAGTGCAGTGTTTTAAAGAATTTGATACATTTGTTAATAAATAATGTAATTTAAAGAAGTAGATTAGTTTTATTAATACTTTATTAAAACTTTCTCGTTATTATGTGTATAAGGTCCAGGTATTCTATATATTTCTTAGAAAAAGACTTAAATACAACGGCACAGCTTATGTATTTCATTCATTGCCAAAACCATTTAGGTCTAATATAGAAAGCTCAGTCACTTCATAGAATGCCTGGATTATACATATTACTGGCAACATAGATAAGGATGGGGGTAGGAGTGGCACAGAGGGTTGAAGGGGTTGGTTTGTGGGTCGTGGTGGAAAGAGGGGGGGGGGGGGAAACGTTCCCAGAAAATACCGGGCCCACCTANGGGGGGGGGGGGTAAATGTTGCCAGAAAATACTGGGACCAACTTAAAATTATTTTAAATAACTTATTGAAAGTAAATATTTTGAAGTATGACCATAACGGGACTACTAGGATCTGTATTCACTTATTTTACTACTACTACTACTACTACTACTACTACTACTAGTACTACTACTTTTGGAAAATTTTCCGGGAGCTATTTAACTGAAAGTTTTCCTATCCTCATATCATTAATTAGAGGCAAGTAACCTTAGTTATGGCCTCAACTATATATATCTGTGTTGACTTGTATAATGTATACCTCTCTATCCCTGCCAATCAATTTTTCACCAAGCTCATCTCTGTCACTCTCTTTGATCTTCACGTTTAAATACTTCTCACTCACTCTCTTTCACACCCTCTCCTTGTTCCAATCATCCTATATATGTATTTATATCTAAAGGAATAGAGTGGACCATGCATTGTTCATTACACAATCATATATCCTGTACCCCTCTCATCATTGTATCAACAGAACGAGGTTCCGCGCAGCGCTCTTCTATTGTTCTGCGGGAAGAGTCTAAACTAACGACTACGGCGATTGCTATTTTAACTGCGTGTATAACGAGCCTTCAAATATATTTCTTCCTCACCACAATCGGCGTTACCCCCCAAACCCCCCCAAACCCCCAACCTTCCACCGAGGACAATGGGGCAGAAATCCTCCTGCGGGTGAATCGTGCCATGAAAAATTAGGTCGCCTCTGTGTTATTTTATTATTTCTCGCAATAAAAAAAATATCAGGTTTACTAAAGTACACTCAGGTTCAGTAAAATATCAACAGTCGAATAGCTACGTCGGTGGTTGAATGGTATAAGGCATCACTCCCACAGTTTACAAGGTTGTTTATGATAAGGTGATCAGGGCTCAAATCCCTGTCTGGTGTAATGAGAGTTTATTTTATTTTAAATGTTTTCCCATTATACCTTCATGTAAATCCAGGTACACGTCATCTAAATTGAACCTTTCTTATACTTAAAACTTTCTCGTAATAGGTATAAATGCGTGTATCCCGAATGGTTAGTAAGACGCAGTACTTATGAAAAACAACTAACATAATAAGATATTTGCTAGTAGCAAATTTATTTGTATTATGTTATAGGAGTACCGTTTAACTTAATTTTAAGATTTTTTTGTTGAAAATGGAAGTACTGGAGAATTAAAACTACTAAAACTATTCTCTACTATGTTAAATAGAGTGTAATGTTGTGAGCTTGCTAGATCCATGTTTCTACTGCCATGTCAAATATGTTACAGAAGTAGTGTATCGCAAGGTTCTGGCGGAGATCTTGCAACGCAGCACTACTACCCCTATCATCCTGCAACGCAGCACTACTGCCCCTATCATCTCTTCAACTATACACACAGTAGAGTAAATAGAGTCCGTTCACGATAGGTTTTTACCTTGATGATAGTTCCAAAATCATCTGTTTGGGTTTGGGTTTGGGTTGGCAACACTTGTAAAAGATCACTGTTTAGTTACAAATATTATGTTTTTTTAATCACCTGTTATATTTTAAATTTAAAATAACGTTAACTTATATTTTCACATACTATTTAATTACTTTTAATAATCTCTTTGTATCTAGCTCAAAACCATATTTATTATTAAAATTACTTATTCTTCGTTTTGAAACGTTATATATGATTTGTGATATATTGAATACATCAATATATTTCAATATAGTCATCGTATTTACTTGGAAAAGAGAAAATAATGCTAATTTTTTATATATAATAACTCATTTTATGATTATTTCATCGTATTTCGAAATATTTAACCGAATAAAATATTTTTATCCACGACGTGGGTGTATTATTAGAAAAAAAAAAAATTTTTTCGTCATATTAAAGCACATGGTTTAAATTCATTGGTCGCCATTTTGAAGCTATGTTAATTAGACCTTTTACAAAAGTGCTGTGAATAATAATTTTTTAAAGTGGAATAAAACGAAAAATAATATCTGTGTCCGACCTCAAATAAATATATAAATAAAATTGGAATAAATTATTGTGGTTAACTATCATATTCGTATATTACCATCTGTTTTCATTACATTTATTGAAAGTGTTGGCGTAGGGATATAATAGGGACTTTTTCTAGTAAATTTGGAGTGTTATCCAAGTAAAATAAGGTCGTGAATGAATAATAGATAGCTTGAAAGTACTATAAACCTTTTGCAATCTCAACCTATTCCATTACAATACCTAGCTGTGCTATTTGTGTATATGTATTGTCTGATATATATTGTTTACCTCGTCACATTAAAGTATAATATTACTTTAAATAAAGTATCGGTTTTCATCCCTTAAGCACAACTTTATTTACCCTCTATAAGACGAACTATTCGTATCTCGGACAGACCGCTACCCCCTTTAGTAAGAGTTCTCGAGAGTTGACTGTATACATATGTACAGTAAATGTTCAAATATTTCACAATGACAACATGTTATTATATAATTGGTATTATTTTATTGGTATTTAAAATATCAATCAAAAGTGACAGCTGCACATCATATAACTTGACGTATGAATACGTGAACTTAGATATAGAAGCCTCAATATAAGTCAAATGAAAATGTGACTGTATTTACAATAAACTCAGATGATTTTGTCTTCCCGGTATTCTTATAATCATTGGGTGTTGAGGTTTAGAATGTATTCTTTATAATTTTGTAATAAAAAAATACAACCACATAGGGTTTTAGCTCATACTAATTTTACTTATTTTGAAGATTTTTTTTCTGATAAAGTCCAAGTTTCACCTGACTACCCGAGGTATTACACAACTATGTGACTACGTTCTAACAAATATTATTGTCGTAGTGCTGTTTTCTAACTCCTTCAACAGACAAATTGAAATTAGGAACTGTGAAAGAGTTTTTATTCTTTTATTGATCTTCTATATAAGTCTTAAAAGTTCTCTTTTGATTGCTAATGTCCTCAGATTAGAAATTAATATTTTTCTTTGGTAATAAAGTAATTCAAAAAAACCAATATATTATATATTCCGTAGTTCAATTTATTTATAAAGAATAGTCACAGTTAACACGGCTAAAGAAGTCATTCTCAATATATTTGTCAAATGTTCTGAGAATAAAATATCCTAGGTAGTCAGTATATTGCTTAGAATGTTAAATTTAAATCACGTGAGATCGGCTCTTGAACATAAAACTATTCGAACAACCATAATATAGAAAGGTATAGCCTGATTGATAAACAATGCCCTGAACAGATAATGTTCGGCATAGGTTTAACTAATATCTCCGTCAAAGTTTGTTAAATTTAGTCAGTGAATTTGAGAGTTAACAGATAACAAATATCTGGAAAAAACAGACAGATGAAATACCAAACTAGCACGCTAAAACAGAACCTCAAATCAATCGGTCAGTTAGGATTATTTCGAAAACACGGAGTATTCAGAAATTTTAGCAATTATTCCTAAAAAACGTGTAATGATAGCACAAAATATGAGGTGAGGGAAACCCTAGATAGTCTTTAGGGGGGTAGAGTAAGGCTAACGGAAAACTTAAACGCGTTACAGATGTAAATAAAACCAGCGGTAGGCCTATTTAAAAAGTTGTTTGTTACTTCAAAGGATCGGGAAAAATTAAGAGGAAAGGTGACAAGAAAAAAAAAGTGATATTTTTAGTTTATAAACATATTATTTAACGAGCTTTTACTCCTATTTTAGTACTTTTGAAATGATTGAAGGTTTTTTGAAACATAACTTTAACTTACAGAATTTATTCATTTTTTTTAACAAGATCACAAAATACCCTTCTAATACAATTTAAGTAGTTTTAAGTTATTTTATTTCCACTTTTATAAGAATTACCTCAATGTGAGCTAATTTCCCTAATGAATTTTTTTTCTCAAACTACGGTATTTATAATGATAATGATAGCAATAGTAATAATAATAATAATAATAATAATAGCGTGCCTAGACTACGTCATTCGTAGCCCAGTTTGAGGAAATATTAGCCATTACTAATGTCCCGTTGTTACTTCCGTACTAATCGTACATCTTTTTCGTGGAGGTTATTTCTAAATTCAAAGATAGGTCAAACCACTTAAACCTAACTTAAGCCTAATTAACCAAACCTTGGTGCTCATGGGAATTACTCCCCTATTGAGAAAAATCCCCCAGTACTATATTGGAATCAAACCCAGGACCTTTAGGTTAGCAACCAAGAGCACTTATTCCAATAACACGAGCCTGGTTAGGTGTTTTTTTTAAATGAGAATACCAGTTATGAAACTTTTAAAATACCTAAAATATTATTAGATATCCTTGAATTTCCTGTTGTGACTATATTACAAAAACTTATTATTTTCGTTCTAAATAGCTTGACACACATTTATTAATATTTACCCTTATTAAGTGAGTGTTATTATTATTATTATTATTATTATTATTATTATTAGCACCGTGTCTTACTACCCGTTCGGTTTATACGCGCTAATGTGTAATGGTAGGATGATTGCGAGATGAAATGGAGGACCTACAGTTTAACGTGGAATCCGAACCACGGTGGAGGCCTGGTGAGGCCTGGCATTCCCCACATTCACAAGATGTCTTGTCAGAGGTGAAGGAAGGGTTTGGTAATCAGATAAATCTGTGCTTGGACCGGAGATTGAACCCCGGCCGCCAGCATAGAGGTTTGACACCTTACCCCTAGACTGCCAGGTCACCTTAAGTGAGTGTTAAATTTCACGTGAAGCGTTTTTTTAAATAGGACTATTTTACCTTTTTAAATTTGTTCTAAATTACTAAGCAAAATATTTAAGTCTCTACAAAGTATAAATAAGTTTAGATAAGGTACTCATGCAACCCGCTCAGACCCTACTAGTGTTGGAATGGAATGAGATGGCAAAATAAGACAATGAATGAGTTTTTGCAGTTTTTATGACTAAATATTTGTTAGTCAAAATAAATAAAATATTGATCCATTACAAATATAGAATTTAATTTTCTTCACATTACGACATCAATTTTTTTTTAAATATCTATCAAAGATGTCCTGGAATTTAATTACAACTTTTTCTCCTAATTTCAATAGTTTTGTGTCTAATGCTGCCATGCTCATGACAGATATTCAACAACTGTTGATATAGACATTTGAAGGAAACTAAACTCTATGGCTGTATTGGAGAAATATATTATTTATCATATCAAAAAAATGCCATAAAACGGCAAAATACTGGTATTTTCTCGCGTCCCCTACAATTCCAATTAGGGATGTCCAGCGATCTTTGAATTAATATTAAACATATTTTATTTTGGACTCTTTCGACAAACCAATTCCGGTTCCAAAAAGCAATATTATAATATATGAATATTTAACATTAATAATTTAATTTACTACAAATATAAATATTTTATTTAAAATGTTGTGATCTATTGGTAAAATATCAACTCGCCTATATAGAAAATATTAGTCTTATTTTTAAACACTAAAAATATTAGAAAAGGTTCTTAGATGTGGCAAAAGTTTGTTAATAAAGGCAAATCAAATAATAAAATAAACTGTTAAAAATAATGATGATAATTAATCAAAACTCCCTCTCTCTAACGCCCTTAAAACAAGATAGAATGTGGAACACATATAGACCGAGGGGGGGTATTTGTCTGAACATGGCGGTGTAGTGAGAAGTAATGTGACGCATACAGACACACAGACACACAGACAGTTGGCAAGCAAACAGATCCGCAAATCCACTGGCCGTCATCCTGCCTAATTGAGCAACGAGTCCGCCAATTTACATGCGGAGTGGAACTCGCTCTACCCTCCGTTTCACCCCCTTGTACCGTAACCTACCCCCTTGGGACTTATTAAAAACATACCTGGTCACACAACATCCTGTCTTCTAGCAACGGCAGAATAAATTATATTTAAAAAAAAACATTTTTAAAATGTATTTGTTCATTTTATTCAAATCTAGAAATAAGTAATCAATAATCAGCCATATGTTTATTTCTCCCTTGCACCGCCAACTACAATATCTTACCACCCCTCTCTCGGTTCTATAGGCAATACGCAATTTAATTAATCTAATGGAGTGAGACCAGCTTCAGTGGCCACATTATCCAAGGCGTCACTTTTGCAAAAGACATGGATGCTGATGATAAGAACATCAGGGTTCGAATCCATATCGGGTGTACTGAGCGTGTATTTTCACAAATTATTTTCCACTCTTCCTCTACGTAAATGTTGGTACACATCTTATAAATTCAACCTTCCTCCTCCCTAACCCATTAGCGTAATTATTAAGTATACGTACAGTACAAACACCTGCCTCGGTGGCGTAGTTGGCTAACGCGCTTGTCGTGTTGAGCTCGACTGCTGAGGACGGGGAGATCGAGGTTCGAATCTCGGTCGGGTGAACTGGGGGCGGTTTATCCTAAATGGTTTTCCACTCTCCCTCCACGCAAATGCTGGTTCACTTCATCTCGTTCAACCTTCCCTATTCCTAATCCACTAGCACAATTAGTACTTAAAGCGTATAACCCGAACGGGTAGTAAGACGCGGTGCTAAATATTATTATTACAATACAAACAAGAGTAAGACACAGTGACAAAATATATAAATAATAATATTAATAATGGGGTATGCATGCAGAAATTATAATTTAAAGGAAACATAGGCCTTGATCGGAGAAAAGGTTTTAAAATATAGAGAGATATTTACTCCAATTATAACCGATCTGGATTTGAACCCAAACCTCCCTGTTGCTACCAACAAATCAAACTAGATGAGCCATACTATTAATCCACGTGTCCCACCGACAAGGTGTGGATTACTTTAGTAAAAATTAAATATACAACCGAATAGTTTTTCATATCAGAAAAATTAATTAGTTCTATTAAATATTTGTTATATCTCGTTTTTAATATTTATTTTAAAATAAAAATATTCCTAATCACACAAAAAACCATTTAATACAACGTAGATATTATTTTAATATTCTTATAAGAACCAACTATACATAATAAATGTATTGATATACATTAATTATGTGATATAAAGTATATATAAATGTTTAATTTTATTAGCTTTTTATCACATATATATTTTAAAAAGTAGTACGATAAGCCACATATACTTTCCCTCTCCTTTTTATAAAAATGGAGATTATGATTCATGAAGCGAAATAATACGCATTATTGCAGAAACACTCCACCAAAGAACATAGATGAAATATTTAAAACTTTTACAGAAACATTGATAAAAAAGAGCAACATCTCGGTTCCCTAAAGTGCATAACAATATATTCACTATTTTAAAGACATCAATACAAAAATATTTATTTATAGATCAGATACCATTAGTTTTATGAAAATACATCCATTCAAATAAAATATTATTTTTAACTTTACTTCAATTGAACAAATAGTAAGTTATTTCCTTTCTCAAATATCTTCGTAGATATTATCCAAATAGCATATTTCCGCTTTTGTAAAGTACCCTTAAAGTCATGTTCATAGGAAAAATTGAGAACGGCCATTTTGTTTATAATAGTAAACAGTTCATTACGATATTTATTAAAAATCATTTGAGGGCATTTAGAAATAGTAATTGTCATTTGATAAACTACCCTTAATTTTAGGGTTAGATAACTAGTTCCATAAAATTACTTAGGTAAATCGTATTGAACCCTGAGTATTATATTTTTAGCCTGATCAGTAAAATTGTTTCACCTTCAGGCTGAGGTACAGAGCAGACAGACAGACAGACAGACAGACAGATGTAATCACGAAAGTCACTTTTTTGGTTTCAGGGAATCATGAAACGTCGAAATTTATCAAAATCTATAGCTCAGTTTTTTGACGATCACAACACTTTCCCTACGAGGTGTCGAGACAATAAGTGATAATAAAATCCGATACTAAAATACAACTAATCCTTAATTAATTTTTATAATTTATTATTATTATTTCAGCATATATATCTTGAGTTATATATAACATTTATATAAATAACGTTTATGAATTTGTGTAGAGCTGCTTTCAAGATATATTCCATTCACGGTAGGAATTACTCTCTGAAAGGTCTTTTTTCCTACCAATATCCTACTATATAGTAGATTTATGGTAGGGAAAAAGGCCTTTCAGAAGTCAATTCCTACCGTGAATGGTATTTCCAATGCATACAATATAGGTTAACTATAAGGATCTCCTGAAAATATCCTGATCTGAGATTGTGATACACTACAAGTCCTGAGAGTTTTAAAAGTTGACATAAGCAGTTTTTCATTACACTACCATAACTAATCTAGTCAAATTAATTTGATAATATTAATACTTTATCAGATAGTTTTATTGTTTCAAAGAGTACAGATTTTTTATATCCATATTAAGAAGCTTTATTTTTAACGAAAAATTTTCATTAATTAAAAGACTAAACCTTCTAGAGAACTTTATAAATGCTATAACTAGAAAACGAATTTAAAGACTAGATTACAGTGTGCTTCATTCTAGTTGATATTGAAATTAATTACCAACAAGAGTGGTGGAGTGATTTAAATATTCAGCTTGTAGCATATTATATTATGGGTTATAAGAAGGTCACCAATCCTAGATATTTACATTAATTTACAGTAGGAGAGTAGGGTTGTATAAGGTAGAAGAATTTCAAGGAAGAGTACCTGCATTTACGTGGATAGAAGAGTCAGTAACAATTAGAAACAATATAATACCAGTAAACCCTTGCGAAACTTTCGCACATTCATTCTTACCCCCGACATCCCCCAACATAAAAAAGATTTAGTCTTTTGTTAGGTCGTTGAAATTAAATATTCAGCGAAGTGTATACACAAAATAGCAAATAGAGTTTATTTTTGGTAATTGATACAAAACTATTCTTATATTTTTCTTTTAGCTTATATTTTAAACAAACAATGTGTTTTAACGTAAACTGAGTATGCTATGTCAGAAGTCGATGAAAAAATCCTGTCCACTTATACTTTATTCATCGCTGTGGGCTTAGTATTAGTTGAGAAAAAGGGATGTTCACAACAGAAATAGTATATAGGATAGAACGTTATCTTTACATCTAGCCCAGTATTTAAACCCAAACCTCTCCATCCACATAAAATTAGACCAGTATATCTCCACGTTTATCCCACGAGTTCACGGATGCGGTAATATTTTGTATTTATTACTACGTCCTAATACTAATACTTGTTATATCTACCAGTTACGCCAATCTGTTAGAGATGAAGACTATGGAATTTTAAGTGTTGTCAGATTTGCTTCCATGAATAATGTTGTTATTATAATTATTATTACTATTAGCACCATGTCTTAATACCCGTTCGGGTTATATGCACTTACGCTAATGTGTTATGGCAAGGTGATTGTGAGATGAAATGGAGGACCTACAGATTAACTTGGAATCCGAACCACGGTTGAGGCCTGGCATTCCCCACATTCAAAAGTTGTGATTAATACACGTATTGTCATAGGTGAAGGAAGGGTTTTGTAATCAGATGAATCTGTGCCGGGACCGAGGATTGAACCCTGGACTGCCAGCACAGAAATCTGACACCTTACCCCTAGACCACTAGGTCACCTCATGAATAGTGGAAAACCATTTATGAAAAACGACCGTCAGTATACCCGTCAGGGTTAAGAACCCCGAACTCAGCATCATCGGCGAGTCAGTATTTCGCAAGATTGGCTTTTTAAACTATGCGGCCACCGAAGCGGGTAAGGGTAGTATTAAATAAACAGTAGAACAAGTAATTACCGCTAATGAAACGCAATATCGCCCGTCTGAAAAATGGTTATCGACGCATAACCGCGGCGGTAGTGTCACATTAAAGGGTAATCGTTTCGTGATCTACTCCGACTAGAAGGGTAATTATTTCTGATGCGTTCTGAAACGAGCCACAAGCAGCAGTAGGAAGTGGTTTGTGTGGGTAGCGCAGTGATACATATCTATTGCACGTCGCTATTGTTCTCATGGACGTGACAACACACTTGGGAGGGGAAAGTTCAACACAAGCGGGGAAATGGTGAACCTCGTATTTCATCTACAGCCCGTTTAGGCTGAGAGGTAGCAGTCATTCCTTGACAGATTACACTATGACCCTATATTATAAGTTAAGCCACGCAGATTAAACTTTATACCTTTCATACATATAAAATATAGGCCTAAATAATCTATTATGTTAATTTATATAAATAAACATTATATATATATATATATATATATATATATATATATAAGGTAGAGAGAGAAAGGGTCTGGCTACTTCGACATGGGTTGATTCTAATATTATTATTATTATTAGCACCGCGTCTTACTACCCGTTCGGGCTATACGCACTTACGCTAATGTGTAATGGTAGGGTGATTGTGAGATGAAATGGAGGACCTACAGTTTAACGTGGAATCCGAACCACGGTGGAGGCCTGGCATTCCCCACATTTACAAGATGTCTTGTCAGAGGTGAAGGAAGGGTTTGGTAATCAGATAAATCTGTGCCGGGACCGAGGAGATTCTAATAATTGGTTAAGTCTAACCCACCATGATTCCCCATGTAGTTTCTATTCTTAGAATATACACTTTTTTTAGTTTGTAGGCATTTCAAACCTAACTTAATGCTCTTTATTAAATCACACTCAATGCCAGAATGTCATATACAGTTAGTTGTTAATGACGTATAGTAAAAGAAAGATCTAAAGTTTACATTTCTCTTGTTTATTCACGTGGTCTATATTTGTTTATGTTTATATGTAATTTATTTGAAGGTTATTGGTTTATTATGTAGTATTTTTTGTATTTAAAATTTTTTTAGCTATCCCTCAAAGCTGAAATTAAAAAAGTTTTACTGTACATTATATATATATATATATATATGTGTGTGTGTGTGTGTGTGTGTGTATTCATTTATATTTAATAATTATAAATAATACATGCCCATATATTTTATATTATGCAACAATATTATATATAAACATATTATCTATTTATAAATAGTAATTATATAAATATTTTAAATAATTAAAAGATACAGTGTAGTTTTTATGTTGTTTGTTAAACATTTCTATTAGTATAAATCAGGCTTTTGGCAACTTTTATGGATCCTGATTGACTTACAATCTTATCAAAGGTCCTTTATTTATCTACTCTTATTGTGACAATGTTTTGTAGTCTCTACAACTTATATTTATTCTCGTTCCTTAATACTTAGTTTCTACTTATGTCCCTTCCTATCTAGAAAGAAAATATAAAATAAATATAATGTGTATTATCTAATTACCCTACCTATTCTTCTTGTAAATTTTATAAATCTGCTTAGTAAAAATAGAACTACAGGATGTTTCACTTTCTATCGACCCTTGAATGATTCTCATACACCAATTACGTCCATTAGTTTGAAAGTTATAAAGGAAATTCAGGGGCCAAGAGCAAGCGAAACATCCTTTACTATGAAACATTAGAAACGTGGTTACTTCTGAATAATGGCTTGTCTCCAAGGGCAAAGTGTTTCCAGCTGGACATAGTTTTAGACTATGATGAATTTTATATCCAATGTAACAGAATCGATATAATCTATGATAATAAAAAGGAAATGTTTGTCTGTGTGTGTGTGTTTGTTTGTTTGTGTGTGATGCCCAGACAAAGCTATGGCACGAAGAGACCTGACATATTTAACATAGGTGGACGGAAGAGGGTCCTATTACACCTTGAAACCGGATTTTTACCTCTTTAATTAGTTTTCTAATTAGGCTATTTTTAATAAATGTTTGGTTGGTCATGGGCAAAGCCGAGTGGGATTGCTAGTCAAGTATAAAATTGAGCTTCGTGAAAAATATATTGTACATCACAAGGAGAGAATAGGTCAATAATAAACCTTGCAAATTATTATAGCTATAAGAACTTCGCCAGTATTCAATCTCAGATGATCAATGATTTTGGTTTAAAATCTATTCTATGAAAAAGGGTTCACAAAAATGTAATTTTTGTGATAAGTGTTATAACATTGTAGTTAGTATTAAAAAAACTTTTATGTGAAATATATTTTTATAAATCCAACAGGGACTGATATATTGGCAATTATATTAATACAATTTTGTGAGCTTTAGTTGTAAACTCAATAATTATCCAATGCCATAGAGTAATTCAATATAAGTAAGTCTCTAAAAGTTAATGTTGTTTGTCCTTAAACCTCTTAGTAGAAATGTTTGTACAACAATGATATATATCCATTTTAGACTCAATAGTCAATAATTACATTTTTTAATTGGTCAAAATTTATAAATGAGGAATTTAATAGCAATGCCTTGGAATGAAGATTAGCAACACCTAATAAAATTTCGAAAATTTTAATCGGAAGTTGAAATTTTAATACGAAGTTTTGACCCTTGTGGACCCAATATTGATCTTTTTTTATCGGTCTAAACATACAAATGAGGACATTAATGGTTTAAAAACCAAATTATATCATTTAAAACTGGGCCTAAAAAAGTTTTACATAAGTATAGTGCAATTTATGCTTGTGTTTGCTAGTGTATATTATTTAGTTTCACATGTATTACGAGTTTTGAATAAATATATCTATTTTCAAACTGTAGAGCGAGAAAGTCCGTGCGGAGTTCTGTAACATTTATTATGAACACATATAGAGTGTTTAAAAAATCTCCGAGGGAATGTGTAATATCATTTAGGAAAAACACACTCAATATAGTCGACAAAGATTTTTGCTCTGGTCTCTCCGACGTCAGGAATTCAGTCTTTTCGGTGATAGTGATGCCTTAGACTATCCAACCACCTTTATTGAGAATCTCCACTTCATAGAAACAATCTTTATGTAAGGTATAATAATTTTAGTTTAACATCTTACGTACTTACTTATTTCTACACAACTGAAGTGGGTTTTTACTAAATTTGTTCCCACCATTCTTCTAGTCAAGCTTGAATGCATTTTCTCTGAATTTAAATTTCCTAATCCATACCAGATTAGTAAAATTCTTCATTCAAAAAGAATGCATTGTTGAATAAATGCTCCCCTCCCCCCTTTCCATTATTTATATTTATTGGTTAATTCTGATTTTCGTAAACATTATAATGACAAGTAAAGTTTGGACGTTACCAACTCCAAACATCTAGCTCTAATTGGATTGAGAATGGAGAATAATCTGCATCAATGGGCACATGGACTAAATGTAAGGAAAGTCTAACTAGGTTTGTCAGTGAAGAGGATAGTTTAGTTCGAATCCTAGTCGAATATATTGATGATGATTTTCTTACTAATCTGTCCTTTCAATCTCCTGCCAGGCACATTTCATCAACATTCAGTCTTTATAATCCCTATACCATGATCATAATTAAACGCAGATTTAATAATCCATACGTAATGAAAACTAAATCAGTAGAGTAATTATTATTTCTTTTAAATCAGATGGAATTATGCTTAAATTGTGTTAAAATAGTTAATTCATTAGTTTTATGGGGTTAATCTATTTATATTTGATAAGAGCTGCAAAATCAGCTGAGAAACTATATGAAAATTGCTATTTAAAAAAAATATATTTAGAGGTTGTCACTATAATACTTAAACATAGTTGGAATGATTTATTCAATTTAAAAAAAATTGGATCAGAGTTTAGAGTATAAATAAGAGCAAATATAAGTACACTCTCTTGTTTATTAAAAAAAACTGTTTTTTTCTTAAAGGGATAGGTAATTTTTGTTATCTACTACAAGCGATTAGTTGCTTACCTATAGTATACATGAAAATAAATTCTTTAAGTTGAAAAATTTCAGCTGGACATCGGAATCTGGCCCGGTACCTTTGGCTCAGCACTACAATTTTTTATCTTGCCACTGAGCTATTCAAGAGTCGTCAATTTCTCAGAGTAATTTATTCACTCATACTTTGAGGCAGGTTATTTGATGGAAGTGCAGAAATAATCAGCTGAATATATTTAGTCAATTAATAATCATGAGCCATCAGATAATGCAGCCACTATTGAATCGGGAGTTGTAATTGTAAAATTGGCAACCAAAATCCAACTGTACAAATACGTATTTAATGATGAATTAAATAGCCACTATACTATGTTTTAAAATTATGACCATAGGTTTTTTAAATTTAAAGGATCTAATATTTATATGCGGCTATAACCATAATCATTAAATATAATAGCTTAGATATTTAATCCTTCAAGATATACTAAAATAAACAAGTATGAAAAAAATTGAACCACGGTACTTTAATATAGTACCACAGGGCTATTGAGCTAGAATATAAAATATCCTATAAATTACAACAGGACATCTATAAGGATAGCTTTGGATTATCGATGAAAGTATGGAAAATAGTATTGCTAGTTTTCATAAGGTTTATAAATGTTGTAGACGTATCTAATGACAGTTCTTGAATATTGACTTTATTTCGATTACTTGGAGAGAGAATAATTCTGATCATTAAAAGAATCTATTTCAAGATTTTGATAAATTTCGAAGTTTAATTACCCTCTGAACAGAAAAGGGGTTTTCCTCGATGACACCTGCTGTGTCAATATGTTTATTTGCCTGTATCTAGGCTAATAGCTAAAACTAATTTACTTATTGGGCTAATATTTGGTATCAGTTGTTTTATTAATGTTTACACGAAGATTTTTTTGGAATTATCAATTCAAACCTTAAATTAAGGGTATTTTCCTGAAGAACAAAAAGAGAAAAATAAAATTTATCCAAATTCCCTATGACAGTTATGATTATTTTTTTAAAATCTTAGGCACTGATAGTGATAAAAAATTTAAACAAAATGGCAACTCTCATTTTCCCATGGAAAAGGACACTTTACATAAGCATAAATTTCAAATTTTTATCATCTTTCTGCAAGTATTTCAAATATTAAATAAATTTTAAAAAATTATAGGAGTATAATTTTTTTTTTAATATTTGAAATATATTTTAATAAGCCCTATTGTTTCTTAGCTATGAGCAAATATACATAATGAAGGTATTTAAAATCCTAAATCGATTATGTTCTTTGTTGGACAATGTTTATTTTGTGTGTTTCATTTATGCTCTTTGGGTGAAGGGTTTCTTCAACACGTATATTACTTCGTCTAACAAATCTTGCTAGTTTTTAGTGAAAATATCTGTTTTAAGATAAAAGAGATATAAATTAATCTCGGTGCATCATACGAGTTATTAATCATCAAAAAACTCACAGTCTCTCTTAAACCTATGTGATCTGGTCTAACAAGAAAGTTGACTTAGTGCACTCTTGGCCTGACTCCGTTGACTAGTCTCCATTGTTCGCACTGACAATCAATTCACCACATTCTAGAAACCGCGTGGTAGTATTTCAGGTGTTGGAACATACCATTCCATTGTGTGTTCCCTCCTCCTGAATATCTAAACTATCAACCCGCGTTGTGGCGCTACCTCCTTGAATAACTGTGAATTCACACATTCACCTATATACAAGAGCACAGCAGAAACATAGCCACATGATGAGCACTGGGCAAATATATGAGAGCGATACTCTAAGTTCGATCGGTTAGAGTTGAAATACTTTTAGTTTTGTCAACCCTGCGCCACAAAATTTGATTGTGACAGCCAATCTAAGCTCAAACCCCAATATAGTACATTCGTTGCGCATGCGCTGAGATACTAAATGCAGGTCAGCTATCATTTTAAGTGTGCCGAGGTGATTTTATGCATTACTTCAGACTAATTGAATCGGCTAGCGTTGGTCTGTGTTGCCCTTTGCTGTGTTTGAAAAACAACCTAATTGATGGAGTTTCTAATTCCCGTGGTTACCAGAATTAAGTTAGGTTAAGATTTTCATTGGCTCCCCCCCGTCATATTCACTACCCTCATCCCTCATATCATCGGAACATGGAAAGATCCTCCATGGAAAGGATGTACTATTGGAACGTTCGGGCGTCCCCTGGGCTACGGTTTATTATTGCAGGCTAATATTTCCACAAACTGAGCTACAGAATGAAGTAGCTCAGACATGTCATTATTATTATTCTGGCACTGCCCTCTCCAAATCTTACCTATGTACAGTAGCCCCATGGCTTCTTTGGTGCTAACTGACAGCTCACAGCTGACTCCTGACAGTCAATATTTAGGGATATACCTAAATTTTGACTGTCAAAAGTGACAGCTGCTAAACACATGTTTTTGAAGATCATCTGGTTCGGCATAGGGATACGTAATTTGGTATGGTAATTTTTTAAAGCTGTCAGTCAGCACCAAAGAAGCCATGGAGCTACTTTACCTAAATTTTGAATGTCAGAAGTGACAGCTGCTAAACACATGTTTTTGCAGATCATCTGGTTCGGCGTAGGGATACATAATTCGCGTCTGGTAGCTTTTCAAAGCCGTCACCTCTCAGCTGTGAGCTGTCAGTCAGCACCAAAGAATCTATGGGGCTACTGTAAATCTATACGTAAAGGTTGAACTGGTTATGAGAAACCCAGCGACATAATAAAAAGAAAAATTTGAAGTCTGCGTTAATTTAAGATAGATGTTAAAAAAATTAACGTGTTTACATTTCATAACGTAAACATTCAGTTGAAATAATTGATGCAATTGAAATGTATATCTGGTTCAATGTTTGAAAGAGGAGTTAGACAGGTGAAATGTAGCCCAACTTTCCTGGCCCATCAATCTCAATTTGCATTCTCATTAAAGGGTGCCCAGTTGGTCCATGTTGCTCCATTCAGAGAGACATTGATGGTCCACGGCGGGAGGGTGAGGGAGAGTTTAGAGAGGTGTCATGTGATATTGGGGGACACAGAAGGTTGTATAAGGGGAGGGTGATACTATTGTAGGGTGCCCGCGTATCACATAGGAGAATCGATAGGCCATCTTTGAGCTGACAGGGGCTGAAGGATATTGAATTCCTTCTTTTCAGCCACACGAAACGCGGCGGGGGTGCTACTCGTTAGCCCAAGTTGTGAATTGTATTAATATCGTCCAAGAGGAGAGAGGGTCCAAGGATTGGATAACTTTTGGAGTAAAGGAAATCATTTGAGCATCACGACATGAAGCGTGATTAAAAAGTTGTTTTTGGGGAGATCACAAAATTTTGACTTAAGATACTACTTTAATGTTGGTTAGTCAGTTACTTATATTTCTCAAAGCCTTATTGGGTCATTTAAAAATGCACTTTCTGAACTGATAATAAATATTAGATCTTGACTAATATAATTTTAAAACAGGCACAGGACATTAATTTATGACTGAGAAAGGAGAACTCCAATTAAATCGATGATAAATCTTTGGCCATGCCTATATTCAAATTCAGAACCTCTAGTTCAATAAGTTTCCATTTCCGACTGATTTTAAAGTGTTCATCAAAATAAAAAATAAATAATTGTGAACCGACTATCCTGTATTCTATTCATTAAGTATATACGAATATTATTACTGATTGGGTAGGGATGAAATGTAGACTATAGCCTTATTTGCTTGGAAAAGTAGGAAATTAAAAACAAATCCTTCTTCGTTATTCTAGAACTCAAAATCTAACCTCTTCACTACCAGAAGTTCTAGCATTTGGAAGATCATTTAAAGAAGTTGAAGGAAATTTCTTCACTTTGATGTATTTATTTTAGGAATGACAATTTTGAAGTTAAAACTAATTATTTTAGAATAATATGTTGTGACCCTGTTCAAAAAAAAGGCCAGCCTCTTACTCTAGCGTTCAGCACTAATGGCTACTGACATAGAGGTCCCAGGTTTGATTTCCAGTGGTATACTAGGTATTATTCATATCGTTGTTACTTTCTATGGTAAGTTAGATTTAAGTTAGGTTAAATATTTCTACTGGCACCCCATAATCATAATCATCATCGTTATGGTGCTGAAGCTGTTGTTCCAACTTCAAAAGAAGATTACGTCATATCTGAGAATCCCAGGAATGTCTCGTAGACAGACCCTGGTGGCATATCATAAAATTATTATTATTAGCACCGCGTCTTACTACCCGTTCGGGTTATACGCACTCACGCTAATGTGTAATGGTAGGGTGATTGTGAGATGAAATGGAGGACCTACAGTTTAACGTGGAATCCGAACCACGGTGGAGGCCTGGCATTCCCCACATTCACAAGATGTCTTGTCAGAGGTGAAGGAAGGGTTTTGTAAACAGATAAATCTGTGCCGGGACCGAGGATTGAACCCCAGACCCCAGCACAGAAGTCTGACACCTTGCCCCTAGACCAACAGGTCACCGATATCATAAAAAAGGCAAAATATTTAATTATAAATTACGTTTCCAACTACTAGCTATAATGTTGGAATTATTACATTTCACATGAAAATTTTTAAAAATGAACTAATTCAAGTTTAAATAAAATTCTATCAGCTTAAAATATACGGTTTTATAGAACCTGCCTCGGTAGCCCCTTGGCCTAAGAAGGCATCACTATCTTGTTAGATTATACTGACAATAACAGGGAGATCGGGGTTTGAATACGCGTTAGAAGTAATTTGGGTGACTCTTTCATAGGGATTTTCCTCACTTACCCCCACGCAAATGTTGTTATACTGCTATTAAATTCAATATCATCATCTTAAACACATTTGTGTAGTTATAATATGTTCGTATAATATGAATGGGTATTAATATGTGATGCTAAATATTATTATTATTATTATTATTATACTTGTAAATTCATTTTAATTATATTTATGATTTTGACACCACTGCCAGGGATAAACGAACTTTTATATAAATTGTGGGGGTAGGTAAGGGGGAACTAAAATTTAGAGGTGATGTAGTAAGTGCTGAATTGCTTAGAGAAAATATTCTGAGGACAACAGATTGGGACTAAAACATCCACCTTCACGTCACAGCTAATTAATAAAATTCGAACTTGACGCTAGGTCTACAAATCCACAGACCCTGGTGGGAGTTTAAATTTAATGTTTCATATCGTCACATATGGCATATCGATTTCACTTTATTGTATACACTTTCTATATACATAGGTGGGATCTCAGTTTTTTTTAATCTTTGTAAGAGCTGAGTGTTACGATATAGTAATAAAGGGATTAAACTATGTATAAAGAATCGGCCGACTCGAGTTGGATCAGGGATAGGATTTCTAAACATGAGAGCGTGTCGTAGCCACATTATTCGAGTGTAGGGTATTGCAAAACCCTTAGACGGCACTTTTCTCGGAAACTAGGTTAAGACGATTTATTAAATAGAGGTCAAGAAGAAGGGGATATCTCTTCTATTGACACTCGGGTGGTATGCTCGTTTTCGGACCATAGGTCCGGGGTTACATGCAACCGTGACGTATAGTTCGTCAGGTTAGCAACGTATCTGTATTAGACTCACGGGTTCGAGTCTCGGCGATGGTACTTGCCTTGTATTTCCCTATACGAGGACAAGACGGACTACGAGTGGAGTTGAAATCCAACTCGACGACGTGGATCTTTCATCTCTTTTCTTCGATCCCTGTATTGTAGAACATCACATGTAGCTTTTGTAGAATAAACACCTCCTTTACAATGTCTGCCAATATCTCCGTCCTTTAACAAGCACCCCGTCACAAACCCCGGACAGTTACATACGGGCACGAAGCAGCCCGACAGTTACATCTTGTTTATGATGGATTTTGATTTGGTCAATAAATTATACAAGAAAGCGGAATGAAGTAAATAACATAATTTGATCCAACAACTATCCCAAATTTTCAGAAATATGAAAAAAAGCTTGACATTAAATTTTTACTATTTTAGCATATAAAATATATGTTTCTAAGATTATTTTCAATTGAAAAAATGTGGTTTATAAAATACCTAAACACAACCTTGAAATTGAAGTAATTATTAACGGAATGTTTAATATTTTTATACATTTTATACATAAATATACACATTTAATACCGATGTATAATGCATGTATTATATATATTAAATGTATGCATATATAATTAATGAATGTGTATATATATGTAAATACTCAATTATATATATAAATATATATATGTATATAACTTTTTTTATGAATATAGATATTTAAATAATATATATACGTATGTAAATACTATATCTATATATTTTTAAGTGTTAATGTATATATTTATGATTTATGTAAATCATTTTCACTATTAATTAAGTTTCTAGTGGTACAGGATCTTATGTGTCAATGAAAAACAACCCTCAACAAACAATACCAGGACTTGACCCTAATTCTCCCCGTCATTGGCAGTTCAGTCTACTGCGAGAGTGACGCTTTAGACCATGCAGCCACTGAAGTGAGTTAAATATATATTAGATCTCAGCTTCCTTGCTAAAAACCTACTCTAAGAGTTTAAAACAGAACTTCTATCCTTCTTCTCCAACAGACTAAGCACACGGCCCATGGTGGCGTGATAACATAATTCACGCCATTGAGAGGGATTTGCCTTTTGTCTCCATAGCTTCCAGGCATTGTGGGCGCTTAATCTGACAGTACAACACTTGTTAGCAGTACACAGCGAGCGAGTGGGTGGATGGCTTGAGTTCCTCTCAGCTACCTCCTCGTTTGCTATGACGCCCTGGTTGCACCTCAGGTAACTAACACGTGAAAACAAAAGCCAGAATGAATTCAATGAGCATGCACTTCAAAGTATAAATTAATTCCCTAAGATAACGCGTACAATAACTTAGCCGCCCTATTGTAAATTAATATTATTTAGGGCTTCATTCAACATGATCAAAACAATCACGAAGCCACATATTTATTATATTATTAGTAAGTATCTTTAATGCAAAGTTATATATATATATTGCTCCATGTCTTACTATATTTATTATAAGCCTATATATAATATATATGTTATATTATACGATACATATGATTTTATAGAAAAATAAAGTAAAGAATTGATCAGATTGACATAAAGTTTATAATTTAATTTACATAGTAATAAATCCTGTCATGGTGCCCTGTTAGGGGCTTGATGACTAAAGTTTATCCCAAATTCAATCAAGGCAATGGTTTTTATGTGATTTTGAAATTTTAGTCATATTTTCTTTTAGCTATCATTATTATAATAAAAACAACATAGCAAAGCAGCCAACCCTCTGTTGGAAAAATAGTACCAACTTCTGTGGATAGAATGTTTAATGTGGTCAACACAGTGAACCCTCCCCTTTGGCCATTAGTTTCAGTTTTTTAGACCATAACCAATAATTTTTCTTTCAAGTAGTTCTTTATTTGTCTTCATGAGTCTGAGTCATTACATGTCCAAAGATTATTCTAGAATCTCTTCACAAGTACTTCCTCTACTATCTCATGTACCCCACCCGCATTCTGGCCCCAACATTTTGATACCAGCTGTTATATTTATCCCGGGAAAAGATCCTCAAAATATTTTTTTCTGTGCCCCCCCCCCATAATGTTAACCTTCGTAAAACGTTCGCTAATAAAAAATAAAATAGTTGAATAAGGAGAAATACAAAAATTTTCCAGATAAGCTGTGTGAGTTATAGGCAATTTTCTACCCTGTGAATGGAAAAAAATCGATGATACATAAAATTTGAGGGGGTTCATGTTCTAATATCCCTTACAAATGGTAGCACCCCTGAATACAAAAAGTCTTAATAAATTAATTTTTCAAATGGAGACAGTAATCATTTTTATTGGTTATTATGTGCAATTACAAATTTATTTGGAAAATAGTCCACGAATACGAAATATTGGTTTTAAAAAAATATTTTAAATAAATACAGAGAGTGAATTTTTGCAAAAAAAAATTAATAAATATTTAAAATTAAATTTAAAGATCAATTTATTTATAAGTACGACCTCCCGGGGTAAAAGGTAGTGGGTGGGCTTTACTTATAGTTTACTTTTTTTTTTTACATCCACTACTGTTTCCAGTCAATGGTCCGGTCCACCTTGCTATGCCTCTCGTATGTCTTATAATCTAACTTAATACTAGGATGGGAACAACATCCAGTCCCCAGCCGTTAATTTATCTATGTGAAATTATAAGCCCATATTTTCATCAATTATATCATTTCAGCCACCGGGAATCGAACCCTTATTTCAGTAGGCAGAAAGGTGACTGACTTAGCTAAGGTGTACGCTAATAATTTACTAATATATCCATTAATATATGTTAGACATTTTTATTTTAATGGGCTCTTCTTCTTTTTACAAAATATAGTGATAGTATTCTCCTCTTTATTTGGCCAACTACTCAAACCTTCCCCGGTCAAGCGAAGATCTCGAAAGCATATAAGATTTGTCTCACACAGCCTGTTGTTGTGTCCCCAGCGAAAGAGGTGGCGAAGGCAGACCTTTGTCCCGCACAGGAAGTCTCGTTTGGTGCAGGACAACCCTCTTGGGAGTTAAAATCCCCCTTTGATTGCACCACAATAGCGCCTCAGAAAGCCATCAAGCCATCGTATGTGTATTGCGTACTGGACCAGACAATTTCCCGTCTTTACATTATATCAAACTTTCTCTGGGACACTGACTTCAGAAAATAGGGTGCTAAGAACAACCTATTGTAAGAAAAGAACTACAAACAATTTGGTTGACAAAGATATCGTTTGATACTGAAATAATTTTTCGCAATTTGGCTATGCATAATTATGTTTTTCTCAATTAAATCTGTCAAATTTTGATTAATAACCTTATGCTATGGACTGAAAAATGACACCTGGACACGGGTATGGAACCCAGGACTTTTGGTTTAGTACAACAATGCATTTACCACCGAGTTATTCAGGAGCTGTCCCATACCCAAGGTCATTCTTTACAATAACTATTATTGTTTTTCTCAATCTGTTTACAAAATATGCGGATAGTTTCGGTCATAGACATACACCACATTGGGCTCGTAGGCTAAGACGATAAAATAGTATGTTATGTACTGCCTGTAACTAATGAGTGTTTGTTTTTAACTTTCTCATATCAATAGAAGATATTACGATAGTGAAAAATCTATCTGGAGATTATGAAAAAAAATTTCATCTTATGTTTCCTGTCCGTCCCTGGCCACGGATCTAAAACAGTTTTATGGAATTTGTTCAAACTTAATACTTAGACTTTATAAGACTATACCACAGTTTTTAAGCTTGCCTTTAGATTAAAGGTAGTTTACTGATATCTTTACTTCCAAATTTTTGGGAAATAGCCTTAATTATCTTGTTTAAAATGAATATCTAGGTTTTGGTTTGACATGAAAAATGGCACTATATACATAATTAGTTTATGAGCAAAAATACGTTGAAAGGTGATGGTTGATTTTTTTTAAATGACACTTTTACAAATGGCTTTAATTATTCGGTTCCAATTGGGTATTTTGGTAGTTTTTTTACAGAGAAATTAACATTGTTTATTTGTTTAGGGGTAAAAACTAATTTCCCACAAACTATATATATTTAAAAATTGGCCCTAACAATTTGGTGTTGATACATTGTTTTGGGAAAAAATTCAATCCTTTACTGTAGATAATTTTTTAATTCAAATTATTTTAAAAATCGTTCTAACGATTTCTCTTAAAATATATATCTGGGGTGTGTTTGAAATTAACTTAGTAGATAAAGATATGTACTTATTTTTGTGGCAAAATTTGTCTATGTGTAGTTTACTGATGGCTTTTTTTAAATTTAAATATTAAAAAAAGGCTCTAGCTATTTGGCTCAAAATTGGTATCGAGAGACTATTTTACATATTCAAAACAATGTATCTTTATTTACCTAAAATAAATTATATTAAGGATAGCTTGCGTTTGGCATTTTATAAAAAATTAGGGTATTTTGGAAATTGACCTAGAAAATTGAATTGAATATGGGAATCTGTGAATATTTTTTCATAATGTATGAGAATACGTTTTTTGTTCTACAAATAACTAATAGTTTAAGTGTAGTCTACTAATAATTTATTTTAGATTATTTGTATTTGGCTAAATATTTTTGAACAATTTGATCTCAAATTTAGATAAAAATCAATTAATGTTGATTAACAAGATAATGAGGCTTGTAAGGAAATAGGTTTAGAAGTAAACGCTGAAAAGACTAAGTATTATAGAAGGTTTATATTATTATTATTATTATTATTATTATAGGTTCAGAAGGTTGGTAGAAGTGGGATTTCCCCTGAACCTGATTGGTGATCTCCTTCTTGGCTAGGTGGTCATTGAAGATGGCACTGCCAAGGTTGTTTAAGTTATTCACGCTCCACAGCTGGTAGTCCTCTTGCTTGATGCCTTATGTTCACTGCAATCATCATTGTCTTGGACTTACTTATCTTGAGGATGAGCTCCTGGTACTAACCTTCCCCTCATGGAGTCTTGCATTCACCTCACCTTGAGTATACAATAATTATTAACAAACCAGAATACTAGGTATTCGTGTTCACAATAAATACATAGAGGTTCTGACTCCATCACAGCACACATTAATATAGAATTGCTACTCTAACAAATCTTCTGTGTGTCATAGGAATGAATGTAATAATTCCTACGAATTGTACAAAATATTATGAGTAGGTTCGTTCAACACATGATAGATGTAGGAAGCGTGGTTGTCAAATAAAGAGAATTCAGATCCATGTGCTATAATAAATTAATATTACAAATTGTTTATTATCAAGTATAGGACTAGTAACGCTCGAAATTATATTCAATTTAAAGGGTATAAGAGGGCTTAAGAATTTAAAATCTACCAAACAAAACAAATATAATGAAACTACAGCTGCAATAATACATGATTAAGATGATTTTTTGGATTCAAAATCATTAGAACTGTACTAAAAAATGGTGGCTAGAGCTAGATCCAAACATAATTAGATTTTATTTCTTAAATTTTTATCACTCTCTTACTACGCAAATTAAACTGCATCATTTCTAAATTTTAGCTTACTTAACATACTAGTATAATTAAAGGTACCCAATGAGTACTTGGACCCTATTCCTACCTAATATTTTAGTTTGTTAATTGGTGTATACACAAGATGAGGTGAATAAAAGAGTCCACGAGGGGAAGGTTAGTTCCAGGAGTTCAACCTAAAGAAAAGTAAGTCCAAGACCATGATGATAGCAGTGAACATAAGGCATCAATCAAGAGGACTACCAGCTGTAGAACGTGGACAACTTTACCAACCTTGGCAGTGCCATCTTCAATGACCACCCAGCCAAGAAGGAGATCGCTAATCAGGTTCAGATGAAACCCCATTTCTACCAACAAGTGAGGGCGCTCCTTTGGGAGCACAACGTTACGAAGAAAAGTAACGTTGGTAATGTTCGATAGCTACTTCATACCAATATTGGCCAATGGTATCGAAACATGCACCCTAACCAAGAGCGACTCATCAAGACTGCAGGCGTCGAATGAAGTTCCTGTAGTCCACAAACCAAAGGAAAAATTTGGACACGTAACGAGGGGGTGAGAAGGGAAGCTGGGATGGTGAGATCGCTGCTGTGTTGAGTCAGCACATCTAGATATCAGTGGTTTCATTACGAGATGAGGATGGAGCCAGTAAAATAAGCCAGAGTGAGACTCAAAAGAGAGGTGGAAAGAAGACAACTAGTAGGAAGATTTAAAACCCGCTGGATGAACATTATCAAAATGGACATTGCGGCTTGGTGTAGGACACTGGACGTTATGAAAAGCAAGATATTCCTGAGTTGAACAAAGGAGAGGAGGCCCATCAACTGCACCACAAATACTGAAACTTCAACCCGATGATAATGATGATGATGAGTGTACATTGGATGCTATGTTTGATAGTGAACAAATAAATCGAGAAGGCTATGCGTGAATAATTAGTTCTGGAGTGGGGGGAGGGGATAGTTGCTAGTAGTGTAGAAGGAGTGTGAGAGAAAGTGATAAATAGAAGGGTCATAAGTGAGCGTGATCATCTTAAAGAAAGATGAAGAATGAGAGAGAAATTGTATTTCTAGTGAGTGAGAGAATGTTCATTTGTTTGTGTGTGAGAGAGAAATTGTATTGCTAGTGAGTGAGAGAATGTTCATTTGTTTGTGTGTGAGAGAGAGAGAGGGAGGCAATTTTATATATATTGAGGGTTACAACTATAGTAAGAACCATGATTATATTGATAGTATGTGGGTGAGTATGAGTGAATGTATAAAACTAAGGTGAGGGGTAATATTAGAGATTGAGTGAGATATTTATAGTAAGATAATGGAAGGAAATAAAATATATAAAGCTACACTATGAGAGTGAGAGGAAATGAGAGAAATTAGGGAAGAACGATACTATGAGAAAGTGATATTATGAGAGTTGTGAGTGAGCTATAAGAAATTGACACGATAATATGAAGTTAATAAATGATGTGAAATTGAGGGAGAGTATAATAAAGTTTGAGGGGAAAAAAAGAAAGAGATATTGAAAGATAGTGGTGGGTAGAGATTTAGAGAGAAAATAAAATTAAGTGAGTGAGAGGGAGGAGTAAAATTACAATGCAAAAGGATTCAACAAATTTAAGAATAATTGCGTTTTGGTTCACGAAGATCGATAGAAACTAGAATTTGCAAGAGCTATAGTGTTTTTAGACGATGATAGTTTATATATCGTAGGAAGCTTCTTTTAATAAATATCACTATTCTTTAATAGAATAATCATCCCACTCTTCTGAAGACCCCATTCAATTAGCCGACTTAATTAACTTAGTACAAATATATTTTCAGTCAAAGTTCAAGAGAGAAGATTACTTAGAACTTGCGAGTCTATAGATTTCTGGCAGTGAATGTAGCACAAGGGAACTGGGTAGAAAATTCTCGTGTTCACCGCCCATTACTACCCATTCAGCTAGGGATAAATAAAGAGTAACTAAGATGAATTATGCAAGAGTTGATGTTTATGAATAGAGGAAAACAATTTAGGAAAATATACGTTACGTACACAAAACCAGGTATCGAAGCCTTATGTCTCCGTCATCGGCAATCCAGTCTATGCTGCAACTAAACCGGTTGAAATGTATATTGCTCCGTTGCAAACTTGGTCTGTAGCTAACTTATGTTAATTTCTTACATTAAAAAAAATTAATAACAACAAAATATTGTAAGACGTTTCTGCTACATCTAAAAATCTTCACTTGGTACAGCAAAAATAAGACATTTTACAATATGGACAATGGACATATTAAACCAACAGGGCTATGACTTATGAAGATAACAGGGACGACACGTTATGTTTTAAAGAAAATTCATCTTCAATATAAAATGTATTTGATTTCTTTATTTTAAAAATACGTTATTTCACCGTATACTTTATTTATTTCCCACATGCATTGCATCAACTTTGCTTCATTTATGAAAGAAGTATCACCCTAAGCTCATACTGCAAAATTAACATTTTTATAATCTAATTATTTATGTCATCTTTAAACCTAATTGAGACACAATTTTTCTCGAATATACCTAATTTTATATAGAGTTTTAGGAGAATCTATAATAAATAATAATATTCAAGTGAAAAAGAGTATTTTGAATAATTATCCAGGTTTTTAATGATCTATGCTGGACTAGGCTCTCTTTACATTAAATAATTAGTGATTAGTGTGGATAAAAGTAGTAAAAATTAAATGTGTCACACGAAACTAGTATTATTATTATTATTATTATTATTAGCACCGCGTCTTACTACCCGTTCGGGTTATACGCACTTACGCTAATGTGTAATGGTAGGGTGATTGTGAGATGAAATGTAGGACCTACAGTTTAACGTGGAATCCGAACCACGATGGAGGCCTGGCATTCCTCACATTCACAAGATGTCTTGTCAGAAGTGAAGGAAGGGTTTGGTAATCAGATAAATCTTTGCCGGGACCAAGGATTGAACCCCGGCCGCTAGCATAGAAGTCTGACACCTTACCCCTTGACCGCCAGGTCACCACGAAACCAGTAATTTAGGGATGTTTATGTGGATGAATATGAACTCAGCCCATTAAGGGTTGTTGGTAGTACAGGTGGTTGGAGTTCAGCCCTATGTTGGTGAATTAACCAAGTGAAGTTGCACTAAAGAGGGATGTAAATGTTTTTTAAAGTTGATAAAAACACAGCAAGTAATAAATAGTATGACACAAGACAACCAAAATATATCCATAATCAATCCTAGCCTATAAATATCCAACCATAACTAAACTATCCTGTGTAATTACATGATCATAATCCTTAAACTAACCTAAAATAAGACACAACACGATCTTAAGTCCGTACAAAATGTGATGTAAAGTTTTTGGTTGGTTCATTAGCCAAGATTGTACGTCCCAGGGGTCCAAAAAAGTTTATGCCTGTGACCTTATTAGTAATAATATTTGTGGTGCAAAAAATGTATTTCTCTGTTTATGCCAATCAATATTTGCCATGGCAAATTACTAATCTTTAACAAAATACATTGTTAATTAGATTGAAATACTAAATTATATCTTAGTAATGATTTTATATTACCACACTTATTAATCACAAATTAGGGAAAAGTTAATCTGAAATATTACCTTCCTATTTCCTAAACCATGAATATATCTAAATTCCTGACAGGTCTTTTAAACGCAAAGAAAACAGAACGTAACTAAACTGTGACAATACAGTATATTTAAATATTATTATCAGCTATGTTTGTTCCTTGAGACAATGTAATTTAGATCTTGGTTAATTACGAGTATGTATTCATATCTGGAACTGGAGTACGTACAAAATATATTTAAAGCTTGAAAGAAAAATTAAGGTCAAAGGTTCAATGCTAGTATGAACACTTTCGTACTCTTATCGGTGAAAAGAAATATTAAGAAAATATGAATGGAAAGGAGGTCTTCTCTTCCATTCATTCAAACAAACCAAAATCTTTACATTCAAAGAAATATGAGATCCTTAGTAGAGATCAGCACGAAATTAAAGTTGTTCCTAAACTTTTTTTTCTCCTCTCCTAGCACAGTTATTGAGTATCAAGTTGTGACCTTTCGGTAGATTTAATAAACCGCCACGTTTCCAAATGTCTCATGGGTTTGAAATAGAATACTCTATCTTGGGACATAATTAAACATTCTCCGTCGCTATGATGATATTTAATATTATACTTAAAAAGGTGACCTGGTGGTCTAGCGGTAAGGTGTCAGATTTCTGTGCTGGCGGCCGGGGTTCAATCATCGGTCCCGGCACAAATTTATCTGATTACCAAACCCTTCCTTCACCTCTGACAAGACATCTTGTGAATGTGAGGAATGCCAGGTCTCCATCGTGGTTCGGATTCCATGTTAAACTGTAGGTCCTCTATTTCATCTCACAATTACCCTACCAATACACATTAGCGTAAGTGCGTATAACCCGAACGGGTAGTAAGACACGGTGCTAATAATAATAATAATAATAATAATAATATTATTAGACTAGATCTAACATGTTAATTTATCTGTGACCGGTATTCATATCAATAAAACGGTTCATCAGTGATAATTTATTTTCTTATCTTTATTTTTCAACATCACTTTGCTTGACATCTAAATTACCAAGATTAAGTTTACCTTGTTTTACTCATTCATTACTGTTTCCAGCCTGTGACCTAGGTCAGTTTTTTTTATTTCAAGCCATATATTTTCCACTGCCGGCTTGCTGGTCATGTGTTAGTTTCATGTGTCTTATAATCTATCTTAAGACTAGGATGGGCACAACATCCAGTCCCTGGCCGTTAATTTATCAATGTAAACATTTAAACCCATATTGGCATCGATGATACATTTTTCAGGTCTACCTTATAATTTTTCACTATAGCGTAGATTTATCATATAGTTTCGTGTACATGAAATATTAAATGGGAGAAAACACATATTAAAAACTAAAATATCTCAAACAAAAAAAAACCCGCTATAAAATTATTTGTATAGCACAATCGTAGGCCCTACACTTCCTCAAATATTGTCGTCTATAAGGCAAAATATATAATAACATTTTTAAAATTAGGATTTTTGTTAACCCACCCTAAGTGTGTTTTGCTCAGGAAATTATACCTATCATTTTTGTAATTGAATTAAACACTCTTAATATAAGATATACTGTAAACAAAATTTTGTTCCAACTATTTAAAAGAAATCAATACTCAAAAACCCTTTATTATGTAAAATATAAACTTCTATTCTAGTAATAACTATTATCAAACTCGTTTTTTTATTCAAAACAAGAATATTGTTTTGACGGCTCTTATGAAAATTTTAATTATATTATTTAATTAGTTATTAAATATAGAGAAATGCTTATTTTAAGCCTAGATCTAAAATTAAAGGTAATTCTACTGATAACGTATATTATATAACTTGAAATTTTCTTTGTGCTTTTCGGTGACCTGGTGGTCTAGGGATAAGTTGTCAGACTTCTGTGCAGGCGGCCGGGGTTCAATCCTCGGTCCCGGCACAGATTTATCTGATTACCACACCCTTCCTTCACCTCTGACAAGACATCTTGTGAATGTGAGGAATGCCAGGTCTCCACCGTGGTTCGGATTCCGCGTTAAACTGTAGGTCCTCCATTTCATCTCACAATCACCCTACCGTTACACATTAGCGTAAGTGCGTATAACCCGAACGGGTAGTAAGACGCGGTGCTAATAATAATAATAATTTGTGCTTTTCAATATTTAGGCTTTACCTAATTTGTGATTAAAAATATAATTCAATGTATTTATCTAACCTCTACATTAAAAACACATTTCCAAAATAACTATCCCCATCGACTTTAAAGTATTTTCTATACCACTCTGCATGAACCAATATTATTTAGTCCAGTTGGTTTTTATACTTTTTAGATCAAACACGTCTTAAAACCTGTTAATGTTGTACAGTACTATGATAATTACTCTAATTGTGGTAGAGAATAAGAGGGAAACATTGTTTGGATATTATAGCAGTAATTGCTTGGAAGAATTGTGAGAAGTTATTTAGGAAATACCGCCCTGAGTAGACCAGGCCTGGTTTCGAATGCCAATCACCCCGTCATCAGCAGGCCAGTCTAACATGAGAGTAACTTTAGGGCCAACCTTATTTCTCCCACGCCACTATCTGTAATAGTAATCTTGAGTCTGGCATTCCTCCTCAAAATATCTAATTTTATCTTACCCTACTACCCCCATCATCTATATAAAATATAAAAAAATATTTTTAATCAATCAAATAGCCGAAGGTATCATTTATGTATTTTGATGAGGTTAACACCATTTAGATATCATGTTCTGACAATTGAAACCTGGACACGGGAATAGAACCCGGAACCTTCGGCTTAGTACGCCAATGCTCTTACCGCTAGGCTATCCAGGATTCATACCGGGCCCATGGTCATTCTTCACTCTTCACTCATAGTTTTAAGGCAGAGTCTAAAATGCTTAAATGATAGCTTCGGCTATATGATTCATTAATATATGCAATCCAGTACAATTTTAATATAATTGTCAAATGGCAGTAATAAGCCAATCACTGAGTCGTGGGTGGCTTCGTTGTCTGATGGCTGTGATCTTATATAATCACATATTTATAAACTGACGACTTCCGCACGTCCATCATAGACTCTGCCTTAAAACTATGAGTTAAGAGTGAAGAATGACCATGGGTACGGGGCGAATCCTGTATAGCTCAGTGGTAAGTGTATTGACGTACTAAGCCGAAGGTCCTGGGTTCTATTCCCATGTCCAGGTGACTTTTTTCAATTTTTAGAACATGATATCAAAATATTTTTAGTTCCATTTAAAAAATTTTGGTGTGATATATATATTTGGTTCCTGATTGATTATGACTTTTGAGTTAGTTCAGTTTATTTCAAATAAAAATATAAGAGAAACAAAATTAATAACGAAAACCGCATTGTTTAAGGCATTCCTATATTAATAAACTAGATTGCCGATGACAGGAAGAACAGGGCTTGAGTCCCGGTTGAGTGCACTCAGGGTGTATTTTTCTAATTGATTTTCCAATTCCACTGCGTGCATATATGGTTACACTCCCTCTAAATTTTATTTTACTCATCACTAACGCATTAGCATAATTAATACAAGAAAAGTTGCATGTTTTAAGAAAATACAGTCAAAAATACTGCATAACCACACCATTTAACACCTTATATGTATGAAGTTTTATTAATGGAAATTAAATATTAGTGTAGAGAACTCGTGAGAATATCAGTGTGGTTGCAGATTTTGGATAAAAGTATATTTCTGGCCAAAATAAATAAAATATTTACTATGTAACACCAAAGAGTTTAATTCTATTTTACCTACTTTACATTTTAATATCGTAAATACATTCTTAAATGTGGCAGGATTTTTTCAAAATCTACAATCAAGTGCTGCAATACTAACCCTTCCCCTCACCTTAAGTATAACATTAAAAACAAATGAATAACAATTGCAATATTTAAATAGATATGAGTGGTAATATTTATTTCCATATGTTACTTTTAAAATACAACTTCAAGGGCGTGACACAATTAAAAAAAGCTATTTCCAAAATGGCGTGTTAACAGATTTTGTAGGCCAATTATTTAACATCTTTTCCAAGAGAAATATACATTTTCTAAATTATCTCTGACTAAATTACATTTCCACCATAACTTTCTGTTATACCTTTTATTTGCTTAAAAAAAAATAGAACTTTTATTTTATAATGGATTGCGTGTTTGTACAAGATCTAATTAATAATGGCTACTGTAATGAGCCCTCATTTACATTTAATAAATTCAATCTTCCACCTTGCACACCCCTCTGCCTCAGTAATAACGTTTTCCGTGTCCAGCCCCCTTTGCCTCCCTTTAATCTTTTCTCTCAGCTAATTCACTCCCTTAACTTCAGTAAAGCATCAAAGCAAGCTGGCCATCTTTCTAAAAAAAAAATATAATAATTGGAGAAGTAGTAGCACACTTTCTCTAATCGTAATAGTCTAGAAAATTAGTCAACGTCAAACCTCATTCACACGAAATTCCCCCGTTTAATTGAATAACCCTCCAATTAATAGCATTATCATCAACTCATTAAGGACAGAGGCGATGGTAATAGAAAGAGTCCTTCGTCAGCGAATGTGCACCCCCCCTCACGCCGCGACCCGACCCGACTTGACCCGAAAACACCCGACCTACTACAATCCCTCCTCCCCTTCCAAAAGACAAAATGGTCCAGAAGATTTCCGCACCGCGCGCTAAGGTCGCTAATGTATGCTTTATGTAGCGTCGACCTCGGCGTAAGAGCATTTGCTTGTACAAGTAATCTGCTTCGCTGTGAAAACGTAATAAGATTCGCTGGCGTCGCGACGGCGATAAGCGAGAGGTGAAAATGTGGGGGAGATAATGGGAAACTGANGGAGTCGGAAGGGGGGGGGGGTGCGTCTCTATGCTGGAAGGGGGTGGAGCCATCTGTTGACTGAAATCGGCAGGATTATCACTGGGTTCCTACGGATTAGTTTTCGAGAAGACTGAGAGTAATGTCTTCTAATTGAGTCGATCTTTATTCTGAGGAAACCTTTGACAGTGTTTTATTTTTAAATTTGGGATTAGTATAAGTATTCGATTAAATACACTGCTCTATTATCTGTGAAACTTTTTCATAATGTAACTAAGCTTGCTTCTTTGAAATTATTTGACTCCCCTTTTTAAGGTGGGAAGAAAGAAACGCGAGTTAAAGCAAGAGTTTCTGAGTTCTCATTACACTTTTTTTTAACACAGTGAAAATAATATAATGATTTGATAAATGCAGTTTATTCTAATTTTATACTCCTAGTTATCTCAATAGTTATTAAATTTTTGGCAATGGTTTCCTGAAATTTGATGAGAAATTTTATATTAAGTTTAATTTTTCTCATCCAAAAAACATAATTATGTTCATGGACTAAAAAAAGCTTGTGAATTATATGAATAAAAAATTAATTATTATTATATTTTGTTGATATATAATTAAACGTTCCCCTTCCAACATTCCTGCTTCTTCACCTAGGAATATAAAAGTATTATCACTAAAATTACGCTATTATAATTAAATTTATTATCACTATCTTCTACACCACTACAATCCAATACTATATCACTAGTAAATACATAGTTTAAAACAACTAAATTATCATTAAATCAGCCACATTATCAATATATTATTTCATAATAAAATCAGCTACACTATCACTTTAAATAATTATTATTTATTACTAAACTCAAACACTTTATCACTAAGATTGTTATCACTTAAATCAACTACATTATCACTATACTATCTATAATTAAAATACACTATATTATCACTATTATCTATATAATTAAAATGACTAAAATACTACTATAGGATTCATTATTATTATAAAAATCATCTAGGTACATTGTCACTATCCACCACACTAATACTGTATGTTTATTATACACTCACTATTAACTATGCTATCATTATTTAAAACACTAACACAATAAGCTACATGGTCTTCTAAAATAAAAATCAGCTGCAATAACACAAATTTATATATTTTATTAAAAACTAATTTCTTCCCAGACAAAACGTATACCCTTCATCTTAACAACCTTAAATAATACATGGCAAAGATTTTTACCTAATAAAGTGTAATATGTATTTATTCATTATTAATAAAATCTTTTGACTATTAAGGAAATAAATTTGTTTTGCAATCCTATTGATGTGTTACACTATGAACTATAAGTGCAAACTTGTAGAAAACAACGATTTTATAAATATTTATCTAGGACTTCAAAACATATTTAAACTTCTATTATACTTGCAAAATAACGTTTACTCGGTTATCAATTTTATATTAGACCCACAACACCAACACAAATATGTTTTTTATATGTATTATATATTTGAGGTATCGTACACTTTCTAAACAGACTGATTATATTAGCTCACGACTTATGAACTAACTTAAATCTAGAACATACACAACATCCAGCCTTGTGGCCATCAATTCATAACTTTTAAAGGGGAATCGAACATTTCTCCAATTTTAATTGCTTCAGCAAGGAATTGAACCCTGGAACCTTAGCTTGGTAGGTAGACACGCAACCAACTGAGCTAAGGTGTCGGAAACGATGTTATAAATTGGACTGTTGTTTATATTTATAATCAGTGTGATTTTGAAGGCATCGATGTTGTTCATACTTCTAGAGAGTATGAATTTAAAGGCATCAATGTTATTCATACTTCTAGACAGTGTGTATTTAAAGGCATCAATGTTATTCATACTTCTAGACAATGTGTATTTAAAGGCATCAATGTTATTCATACTTCTAGACAGTGTGAATTTAAAGGCATCGATGTTATTCATACTTCTATACAGTGTGAATTTAAAGGCATCAATATTATTCATACTTCTAGACAGTGTGAATTTAAAGGCATCGATGTTATTCATACTTCTATACAGTGTGAATTTAAAGGCATCAATGTTATTCATACTTCTAGACAGTGTGAATTTAAAGGCATCAATGTTATTCATACTTCTAGACAGTGTGATTTTGAAGGCATCAATGTTATTCATACTTCTAGACAGTGTGATTCTGAAGCCATAAATGTTATTCATACTTCTAGACAGTGTGATTCTGAAGCCATCAATGTTATTCATACTTCTGGACAGTGTGATTTTGAAGGCATCAATGTTATTCATACTTCTAGACAGTGTGAATTTGAAGGCATCAATGTTATTCATACTTCTAGACAGTGTGAATTTGAAGGCAATATATTTAATATTTATGGAGATATTGCTAATGACTTGCCTAAAATAAATGTAGATATGACGTGTATATACAGTGAAAGTATAGGCCGAAGTGAGTTATTGATTGATGTTGAGGTTCAATAGCCGATAGATGATATATTATATTTACATGAAGTAGAAATATACCTTACACTTGAGACCACAAAGTGCTCCCAGAGGGTGAAGAGGGCATGCATCAACATCACATTTACAAGAACGGGTAAGCCATTATTATTCCAGCCTCTTTTTAGTAAACAAATAATGTTGTTGAAATAACCTTAGCTTTTACATAAATTGTACTTTTAACTAGCAATTCCTCCCCTCATATTTTTACTTTACAGAACTAAGTGATGAGGGGATGCCCTCAATGATTCGGATATTGACGCATGTAATCATTCACTGAATGAGTCTTCAGACGAATCTTCAGAAGACTCTTCAAAAGATGGCAATGATGATAATGGTCATGATTTATCAAATGTTCAACATCCAAAATCTACACCTGTTGATAAAGGTAAAACTTCATTTCTATAATCATTTGTTTACACTTCACACAAAATCATTGAAATCATATATTTCTATGTAAAATTACTTTTCCATCTCTTATCTGCATATAATGACAATACAGTTTCTTTTGTTGCGTGTACGCCAACTTGAGAATAGAAACTATTTTTTTTTTTGCAGGTAGAGATTGACCTAATACAAAAAATAGGGGGCCAGACAAATGTAAATGGAAAAAGAACATGCTGAAATATAAAACAAATAATGGAGAATCTTATATTAATACTTCAGAGAATTTTAAAAGTGCAAGTAACCTTGAGAAACCATACAATGACAAATGTAGTCTTCACTGTTCAAGCAAGATTTGTGAGGAAGAATGACAAACTGTGTTGGATGCATTTTCTAAAATTGGGGATGTGACTAGATAAAGATCTCTTATTGTAAATCCTATAAATTATTGTTGCACTTAAATATCGTTACCAAAGGGATGAAAGTACTTGAGAGAAAAATTTTGACTATTACTTGGATTAAAATGGTGAGATATTAAGAGTATGCAAAACTTTTTTTATGGCTACACTGTATTTGAGCAATACTTTTCTTAATACTGTTATTATTATTATTAGCACCGCGTCTTACTACCCGTTCGGGTTATACGCACTTACGCTAATGTGTAATGGTAGGGTGATTGTGAGATGAAATGGAGGACCTACAGTTTAACGTGGAATCCGAACCACGGTGGAGACCTGGCATTCCTCACATTCACCAGATGTCTTGTCAGAGGTGAAGGAAGGGTTTGGTAATCAGATAAATCTTTGCTGGGACCGAGGATTAAACCCCGGCCGCCAGCACAGAAGTCTGACACATTACCCCTAGACCGCCAGGTCACCCTTAATACTGTTGTAAAGAGAAGTAATCGTAATGGAATTGTTGAAGGATATAATGATTGGAAGCATTGGAATCAGAAAAAATAATTAGACCTTAAATTAAATATCATATACGGAAGCATTTAAACTCCTTCCCGTGAATTGAATCTTATTACTGTAGAGCAGACTCCAGTCGACATTATATAGATGGTAGGCTTAACATTTCATCACTGAACGGATTTTACAAAAAGAAGTGTTTAAGTGAGAGTAAGCCTTATTGGAAACTATACGTGTATGAAACAATATTCAATACTGAATTCAATATCTCATTTTTCAAACCTAAACAAAAGATCTATGCACTTATTGTGAAAAGTTTATAAACTTTAGTGAAAAAGAGAGGTTGAATCTAAAAACAGAATATGATAATCATTTAAAAGAAAAGGAATTATCCATAAATGAAAAAGCAAATGAGACAGGCTCATGAAAGAAAATCCATAAGTGTAGCCATATTTGACTTAAGGTGGTATTGTCGGTCCCGTGTGGGGAAAACTCAATGTTTTTTTACCACAGAAAATTATCATGCTACCACTCCACAGTATACAGCATTTTCAATAAAAAGGACTATTTTTTCTTTTTGTATGAAGGTATTGGTAAACGTGGTGCCATTGAAGTTGGTAGCTGCGTTTACAACTATCTTAAGGAAGAGGCAAGTGATCTTGAACAAGACATAATTTTCTACTATGATAATTGTGCCAGAAAACATAAAAAAACTGTTTTAGTTTTTTATTTACCTACATTGTGTTCAAAATATGAATATAAATTCAACTACACATAAGTATTTTGTCGTTGGCCACACACAGAATGAAGATGATCACATGCAATCGCTCATAGAATAAAAGAAGAAACGAATGCTTAACAGAGGACCTGTTATGCATCCTCCGCAATGGACTACAGTGATTCAAATGTTTTTAAAAAAAACACTGTCTATAAGTATGAATAACATTGATGCCTTCAAAATCAGGTTCCCCTTTTAGAATAAAATGAATTCACAATAGGGTTTCTTTTTTTTTTAATATTTTCCCCGCTGCAATAGGGAAGAATTTTTCAACAAATAGTAAAAAGAAAAAGTATTGTGGCATGACGTCTATGTGTGTTGCGTCGAACAAATTAGTCCTTTTACTATTTTCTATAAAACAACATATGAGCAGCCTGGTTGGAAAGTGTTGAAAGTAAGAGGAAAGCAAAGGGGCCACCAAGAACATGTGAGTCAGCTGATGCCAGCTTATTCTGAAGCTCTTAAAATATCTCAAATGAAAAAGAAAGACTTATAATGGCTTTGTGTGAAGCTCATGTTATTCTAAGGGTGCATTGGGAGTCTTACAGAAATTTAAATGGATATGAAAAAAGTAATGAAGTGGATGAGGTAATAGAAACTAGTGATTCAGGTTAAAAACTGAGATAATGACTTGATTTTAATAGTTACAGCAAAGATTCATGTCGATAAAATTAATATAATAATTATTAATTGTTTATGAAAATTTTTAGGTGAAAATTATTTATGAAAAATTCTAAGTGAAAATTAAGAAAGTTTTGAGAAATGTTTCTTGTTTTTGTGGTTCAATAATTTAATAAATAATAGCTAAATTTACTAGTTGTATTTTTTAATTTTGATGTACTTACAGTTCAATTGCCTACTTAAGCGTTTTGTTTGTTTTTGAAAGTACATTATTTTAGATAAACATATTTATCATAAATATTTAATGTTTTGGCACATTTTTTGAACTAAGTTAAATTTATTAATTTACAATTATTTATAAATTAATCTTTTTGTAACCTGAATTGTTATGCTATTCCTATTTTTATGGATATATATATATATATATATATTGTATTCTTAGATTTCTTTCAGATATAAACTGTTACAACTCAAGATAGTACACTAAAACTTGCTAAGAAATAAAATTCAACACTACATTAACTTGAAAGAGACCTAAATATATGTAAACAATACTCTCAGTTGTTTAAAAAAACATAATTTAAATCTTAATTATACTCTATCGTGGAAAAAAATCTACAATTATATATGTCTATTCCTGTTTGTAGTAGTTATCTTAATTTTGCTTTGTCAATATCTCAAAACAGTTGATTTGGAGAGTTTGAAGTCCTACACTGAGGCAGTGCGTAGGTGTTCATCTCTTCCCTCTGAATGAATATCAATCTTACCATCTGAGCCATGTTTATTCTTATTATTCTATAATATATCGTCTTTTGAGCCATCTTTAACTTCATTGTCCTATAATATATCGTCTTTTGAGCCATATTTATCTTCATTATCCATAATATATCGTATTCTGAGCTTTCCTTATCTTCATTATTCTATAATATATCGTCTTCTGAACCATATTTATCTTCATTATCCTATAATATATCGTCTTTTGAGCCATATTTATCTTCATTATCCTATACTATATCGTCTTTTGAGCCATATTTATCTTCATTATCCATAATATATCGTATTCTGAGCTTTCCTTATCTTCATTATTCTATAATATATCGTTTTCTGAACCATATTTATCTTCATTATCCTATAATATATCGTCTTTTGAGCCATATTTATCTTCATTATCCTTTAATATATTGTATTCTGAGCCATCTAAGCGTTGGTCGATAAATATCTGCGATTCTAAGACGTAATCGATTCTATATCGCACCTTTTATATTTAAACACGTTTAAATAGGAAACATGTGCATCTTAGAATGGAAGAAATAGTTTACTGAGTGATTTTTATAGTCCTCATCAGAGGAAGGTCCGTTAAAGATGGTGATTTTTAAAGGAGGTTTAAATAACTTTCGTGTAGGTTTATGAACTGTCAATTTTTTTGCTTTAATTTTCTCTTCTACCTCTAGTTCAAACCAAGCTATCTTTCTTCAGAGAAACTATAAGCGTTTACCATCTTTTCAACATTATATATATTTTTTTTCTTCTTGAAGGTAAACTGTTTTGAAATATTGTCTCCCCTCCATTTTTGAGAGGGAATGTTGGAATGTGACGCTTCACTTCTACTGACAGTTCCACGTGACTGCCTCTATCGGATTTATGCTAACACGAGTCACGAAGACGCGCACACTGGTCCACTTTCCAATATATTTACTACAGTAGCTGGGCTTTCTTTACTTGGGACAGTGAAAAAAACCTACTTCCATGGCCGCTTTGTTTAAGGTGTCACTTTTGTGTTAGACTAGACTGCCGATGACGGGTAGATTGGGTTTCGATTATTATTATTATTAGCACAGCGTCTTACTACCCGTTCGGGTTCTACGCACTTTAGCTAATGTGTAATGGTAGGGTGATTGTGAGATGAAATGGAGGACCTACTGTTTAACGTGGAATTCGAACCACGGTGGAGACCTGGCATTTCCCACATTCACAAGATGTCTTGTCAGAGGTGAAGGAAGGGTTTGGTAATCAGATAAATTTGTGCAGGGAGCGAGGATTGAACCCCGGCCGCCAGCACAGAAGTCTGAGGTTGGGTTTCGAATTCTAATCGGGTGTACTGAGGGTGGTATTTAATAAAGTTTTTTCCCCTCTCCCTCCACGCTAATGCTGGAACATTTCCATTAAGATACAAACCTTCATCATCCCATACTAATTATATTAATTAGTACATATGCGTACATAAAGAAAAAATAAACGAGAGAAACTTCCCTCAGATGAACAGTAAATGCACTTGTGTTTTTATTCAACTCCACCGCGAATTGGACTTTAGTTTAAGAATCAATAAGCTCAAATCTCTCACTAATAAATCAAACATTGTATTGATATCGTTACTTATTTTTCAAAATTAATAATTAGTTAAACTATTTTAATTATTTTTATCAGCAATATCACCAAGTCATGGAAGTTTCACGGCACGTCTAGCAAATCTCGCGGAACACCCATTGAGAACCACTGTTCTACAGCTTCTTCTTAACCAGTCAATTTCTGTGTCCAATAAACAATCTCTATTTTCTCCGACTCACATCCAACAATTCGGCACTCCGAACGATGATTCAATATGAATATTTCCTTGTTACTTTTCTTATTTCCTTAGAAGAAATTAATATAATTTATTTAAGTTAGCCTTGATTATGATTTTAAAATATTGCTCCAAAACGAAGTTTCACGACAATGACCAAATTTCTTCATAATTATTACCTTATACTTAAATGTTTATTGCATATAATAAATATTTTGTGAGAAGTATAATAAAACTAATTTACAAGGACGTTTCACGGGAACTGTCAGAATGCTGGGCTCAAATTAAGTGGACAAAAACCTCATTTATAATTATTGTAATGGACTTGTTAGTATCCCCGCTGCTATTAACATATTTACTTTTTAAACTAGCTACAATTAGAGTACACAGTTACTATCACTTCCCCGGCTACTATTAGGCCAAACACAGTTTATTACATAATAGCAATTTAAGGTAATTGAGGAACGTTTTAGGGGTCTTGACTATTAAAATAGTGAAAGTCCTACAAGAAAAACAACTGCATGAGGATATTTCCTTTAAAGTAAGCGATGCCACGGGGCAGGCCCTTTATTTATTACAATAATATAAACTTATAAAAATGAAGTGTTTGTTGGTTTGTCATGATAACTGCGTGATATTTACCGCACAAAGGTCTGTAATTTTGAAATTGGTAGCTTTGTTGCACGAGAATGTTCAACTTGAAGTTGGAATTTTAAACTTTGTATTAGATTTTTTTTTAATTAATTAAAAACTGGCTCCAAAGAAATAAAATAAAAGTTTTTTTCTCTTTGAAGAAAATAAAATAATTTCCCCGTTTAGTATTGATAATCATCTACTACTATTTACCAGTTAACAATGTTAATTGTTAGTGTACCTACCCACTCTCACTCTATTTAGCTACGGCCACAATATACTAAAATAAAGGGGGCTGATCTCTAAGGTAAATAATTATGTGAAAAAGAGAAACGCTTACAGGTTAATGAAATATTGGAATTTGATTCAAAGTAACAAAAAGTATTAAAACAACAAGTTGCATGGCCTTACAGGTCTTACTGAAGTGTGTTGAACAAAAAGTAAATTAAAGCAGTATATTACATGTGCAGTGCGTTTGAAAAAAAACTGGTCTAGAATAGACCAATGTAATATAAAAAATAGTTGTCATTACTTAAAGAAACTTTTCTAAAATTATATTTTGGTTTCTAATTCACCACAGTGATTAAATATCAAATAAAATAAAATGGATCAAAAGTTTAAATTACTAAATATTACAAAAATTACAAAGAGCCTAATGTGTCTCTTTTAAAAGGTTTAAAAATCGTCGGATTCACACCAGTGAATAGGCTAAACTGTTTTAAATTTATGGAATAAATTTAAATTTAATTATCGCACCAGATGTTTACGTTAAATTTTTACTCCTAAAGCACGGCGTCTTACTACCCGTCCAGGTTATAAGCACTTACGCTAATGTGTAATGGTAGGGTGATTGTGAGATGAAATGGAGGACCTACAGTTTAACGTGGAATCTGAACAATGGTGGAGGCCTGGCATTCCCTTTTACTCCTAAACATTATACAAAATCACAAATAGCTTAATGAGCCTTTTTTAAATAGTTCATAATGTGTCAGATTCACACCAGTGAATAAAGACAAAATAGTTTTAAATTTATGAAATAAATTTGAATTTAAATATCGGATCAGATATTTACGTTAAATCACAAAATTTGGGCTTCCCGACTAAACTCAAACCTTCTTGGGAATTAAACACAATTCCCACATTTTAACATTTAGTGTAAAACTAGAAAAAATTGCGTTACAGAACTTGGGTATTTGCCTAAAATAATCAGCGAATATTAAAGTCAAAACCACATAAAACAACCAACATAAGTTACTTTTAACATTAACTTCAAAGCAAAGAAGTATTCAAAATATCCAACCAATGAAACTTTATCAATTTAAAGAATTTAAATGACTGATAACCACAAAAGCAAAAAATTTAATACTCAACCTAAATATTTCAAAACATATTAAGAAACAAAAAATGTGGCTCTCTCATTAAACCAAGAAAATACGATACTAGTGGCTCAGTGGTAATTGGAATATTTAAGTGCTACATCCCAGTATTAACGTTTAAAATTAAGGTATTTAGCAAATCATTACCGATGCCTACACTGACTGATTTTCATAACAAAATAAACCAAGGTATTGAAGAAAATCAAACCCATCGTAGCAATTTATATTTTAAAGAGTTAAACAAAGATATCATAAGCCATCCTAGGTATATAACGTTCTAGTCCTCAACAAGACTTCTCGTGAAAGTGGCCAAAGTAATAGTCCATGAGAGTGTCTGTGTTCCCTCGTTATATAGGTCTAGTTGAAAAAGAGGGAAGGTGGACGTTCTCCTTTTCAATTACGTCATCTGCAAACACCTGGTGGAAAGGCCTCGTTGTGTCGGTCACTTAGGCCAGTTTGTTGTCTTGAACATCTGAAGCTTCTTTTGACTAACAACGCGAGCAGGTATAGAGCTATGCTTGTTTAGGTCACGTACGCCAATCCAGGTGTCCAACATATGGTCTTCTATGTAATACCCTACTGGCAAATCAGAACATTGCTGGCTTTCTCCGTTGGAACATCAGGGGGCTGTACATTTGTCTTGTGTTTTGAACTTCTCTTCATTCTAGAATCTGTGGTGAACAGGTTGGACGTGTACGTCGCTCTACTTCGGCAGATATAAGCGTGAGTAGAGACCTATATAAGACATAGTAAGATCGTGATGTTTAATAATGCTGGAAGTCTATGAGTATAAGATTATTTGGGCTAATATTTAAACTGGCATGTTCTATTGGTATTTTTATTTCAGGGTGTCTATGAATATTAGCTTGTTTAGGGGTGGGTAGTAACATTGTCATATTAGCAGTCCACGCTAGAGTTACAATAGAAAAAACACTCCTTAGATATACAATTTGAAAAAATAGATAGAGCCATTTTCTGAAAATTCTCGATTTTAAAAATTCACTCGTAAGTAAATTATACTTTATTTAAGAGTTAGTGTCAAAATGAAGCACATACAAGATATATAGTCATATAACATCTAAATATTTAGTTTGAACAAAAAAGATCAACCCATTTCGGATCCAGACTCATGGACAAACATATAAATATAATTTATATAAAACAGGCAGACAGATATTAGGAGCACATAGTAACTGTAAAATAAACTTTTTTTTATTAAGGACATATAAAACAAAGATTCATAGTGAGGTCGAAAATTTCCCAATTACAATATTCTTCCTCGAAAAATAAAATTACAACTAATATTGGGTGAACAAATATAGCTAAATCTCAGAACAAATTTTTAGTTCAGTCGGCAGCACATAAAGATACCCTAGTAAAGGTCACGGGATCGATTCTTGATGTGGCTGATGAATACGTTATTGGTGATTCCTATTTTGCATTGATGAATTCATGGTTGGGAGATTAGGTGGTGGGATGTGTTCTAGAATTAAGATAGTTGCTAAAAAAAATTGTAGATAAATTCAGTTGGTTCAAAATGTTCAAATCAACCACCTCAATATTTCTATGAGATATAAGTTTTTAAAAACAACATAATAAATACCTGCTTGCTATTGATTTTCTTAAACCTATGTACTTAGATAAAAGAGGTGAAGGGAAAGGGTATATGTTCCTTTTTGTGTTTATTATTTGAAATGCCCCAAGGCTCCATAAATTAACTTATTTCTTAGAAAAAGTGTTTAGTACCTCCTTAATTAGCCATGTTTCCCCAATATCTTATAATTATAAAAGAATCCACTGTAATTTATTAATACATTTTCTGGTGTACGCGTTCTTCGCACGGGGAATTTATAAAGCAGTTTTTTGTTTGTTTTTAGTTTACAAAATCAACCACAGGATATAATAACAAATTATTAAATTATTTTTTTAATATTAGTCTTTTATTGGTTTAAATTGTGATGCTAAGCACAGGAGTAGGCTGATTAATACATAATATTTAAATATATAATATATTATATTATTTGAAAATGTTTTAAAATCTTACATTTCTTTTGATGATTAAGCTATAACTTCTCTATACACAATACTTAAAACTCTTGACAGTTGGTGCTAATATAAATTGAATTAGTGTCACATCATAACTAATTAGTGGTTAAAGGGTTGTAATTAAATCTAATAAAATTTATTTTAGTATTTTTTCAACACTTTTAGTCCGTTTACGTTTTAATACTTCTTTTATTCCTATTAATCATTTTTATCTTTTTATACTTTCAACATTTTTACCCTTTTGATCCATGATATACACTTTACCTTCCAAACTATGTCTATCCTATCAAACCTTTGTCCTTTTAACGGCTTTTTAATTTTGGAACATTTTTCCTTTATTTGACCCTTTTTAACATTTATTTTCTTTTTATTATTCCGGAGTCATTATATGTTTTATTTCCATTTTTACCCTTTTTTGACCACTTTACTTTTTACACCTTTTTATTTAAGAACACCGTCTAAATCCCAATAATATAATTTAGGTTAAAAAGTTTCAAAAGCTGTAAATGATACAAAATGGCCATAAAATTTAGACAAAATAAAATAGTAGAGATATAATAAAACATTTTTTAAAAGGTTAGAGGGGGTAGGTATAAAAATTAAAGAGTATTAAATAGATAAAAAATGTGAAAAGAGCAAATTTAATGTAAATTGTAAAATTGATGCTTCAAAGTGAAAATAAATCGTGCTCATAGTGTGATAATTTTTAAACTTCAAATCTCTGGGTATTGTAGATATCGGACAGCGCTCATGCCGGAAAATACTGTTTATTTTACTAATGTAGATAAGATAATATCCCGCCCTTCTTTTCCCAGAGTTCCATTTTGAAATATCAGTGACTTAACCTTCCCAACAAGTTTAAGCTTTATGTTGTTTTTTTCCGTTAGTTTTGAAAGTTTTGAAGCCTTCCCCCCATTCCCTCCCACATTTTACTAACTTCAACTTTGGAATTTCTTATTTTAAGACCTGTTGGATATTTACCCATATACCAAACTTTATCTTTATACATTCCCTAGAAAGCTTTAATTCAATATTTATACCAGCCAATAACTCCAAATTCACACTGGCCCATCTTTAAATTTTACATTTTCAGTTATGTTTGGCTATAAGAGGCAATCCTGCCTAGTTTATTGCTGATTTTAAGTTTCATACAACCTTTGTAAGTTGTTTATTCTATTAGTTTTGAATATTTGGAATTTCTCCTTCCCCATTTCACACACACTTCAATTTGAAATTTCTAGCTTTTTAAACAATGTTTATTTTGAGTGGTACTTCTGCCCAAACCGACTGCAAAATTTTAATTATCTATCATATCTTTTAGGCTTTTTCTATATTTATATCCCCAAATTCTCGGTGCCCAATTTTGAAATTTCCCATTTTGATATATTTTTGGTTATGTAAGGCGATCCCACTACCATCCTGCCAAGTTTAAGTTTCCTAGCCCAACCAGAATTGTTTGATCTTTTTTTGGTATCCCCCCTCCCCCACACGCACATACACACTTATATATATCCACTTTCACTCCACACTAATGCGGGTTCACGTCCTCTATATTCAACCTTCCCAATTCCTTACCTATTAGCGCAATTAGTACTTAAGGGTGTAAACTTAACGGGTAGTAATACGCGGTGCTAATTATTATCCAACTTGCAACTTGCAATTGACTGTTGGAATCTTATAGAAGTAATTTTATTGCAAATGCTAGACAAGTGTGTGACCTCCTTTAATATCTCATAAAATATTCGCTAGAACATCGTTTTTTAAACTTTAATCTGCGGAGCATCTTTGGGTCATGCCATGGTTACCTCAGAATCCCTGAAGCAGTTTGAGAATATTATTTATTTGCTTTTCACAATATAAAATACCATTGATAATTAGGATAACCCATTTTTACTTTGTCGCTATATCACAGGAAGAGAAAGTATTACGATCGTCAAAAAAATTGAACTCGAGATTTTGATGATTCTCGATGTTTCACGACCCCCCGAATTCGAAAAGGCGGTTTTTGAATGTCCATCTGTCTCTCTGACTGTACTTCCAAATACAGCCTAAAGTAGGCCTATTCTACCGATCAGGCTAAAACTTGGTATCTATATTAGTCCCGAGGTGTTTTTGGAATTGGATATCCAATCCTAAAATTAAGGGTAGTTTACTGAAGGGCAAAAAGAGAAAAAATCAATTTACTCTAAATTGGCTCTAACGATTTTGATAAAATTTAATTTCAAAACATCTATAAATATTAAAAACTAAACGGCTACACTCAATGTTTCTGCAAAATGACTTTAAGGGCTCCGGTCAAATGGGTAAATTCTCATTTTGTGTCATTTCTCCAAAACTATTTGGGAAAGCAAATTACTTATCATTACAAATATGTAGATCTATTTATAATACAGATATTTTATGCGAAACATATTTTTATAAAACAACTTTCAGGCTATACACATTATATACATATATATACGCAAACTTGTGGACTCAATATTGACCTTTTTTGATTGGTAAAAACATATAAATGAGGGCAATAGTTCTTTAAAAATAAAATTATAAAATTTAAAACGTGAACTAAAAAAAATGTCTTACATAAGTATAGTGTAATTTATGCTTGTATTTGCTAGTGTATATTATTTCATTTTACATATTTATATTAAGAATTTTGAATTAATCTCTCTATTTTTAAACAAAAGAGTGAGAAAGCCCGTGCGGCGTTCTGTACCATTTATTTATAGATTCGTGCAATTTTTTTCCCTCATCTTTTGTCCCAGAAGGTGAGTAACTTATCACAGCAGTACTCATATTTTTAACATTTTTTCTAAGTGTCACTATGACGTCATATACAATGGAGTTTTAGCGTCATGATTTAACTTTTCTTGCAATAAACTAAACCCAAAAGTCCTAAGTTTTTATAAATGTAAAAGGGGATAGGTGAGGAGCGTCGTAGGGAATATATGCCCAAGTACCATGTCAGTTACACTCAGTAAGAACATTTCTGTAAAATTGTATACCAATAGACATCCGGTATGGATCATTCATACACAGGGACAGAGTCTTTGCCCAAAGCTCTCTATAATTCATTGTATTATTATTAGCACCACGTCTTACTACCCGTTCGGGTTGTACGCACTTACGCTCATGTGTAATGGTAGGGTGATTGTGAGATGAATTTCACAAGATGTCTTGTCAGAGGTGAAGGAAGGGTTCGGTAATCAGATAAATCTGTGCCGGGACCGAGGATTGAACCCCGGCCGCCTGCACAGAAGAATAATTCGTTGTAGAATTGTATTATTATCGGCTTTTAAAGCTGAGAGAAGGATTGTGATATAGTGATTAAATCTCTTCCAATAGCAACGAGGGGTGGAATGTTCTCAACCATCTTAAGCCTGTGATTAAACTGGGAAGCCAATAAGATACATAGCACTTTAGGAAAGCTATCTAACAATTTCTGGTTGAAGACTAGATCTGTTATAAAAAGATGGCATTGTTGTGTACGAGGAATAAATTTCAGATTGTTCATGAAGTGGTAGTCAGTGTTAAACTTCCTTATAAGTGTATTGATGGTGTTTTTCACTATTGTTTTTCTCATTCTCTTTTAGCGTAAATTGTAGTGATTTTGCTTTGAAATTTTACCTTTCTCATCCCTACCAAATTTGTGTAGTTAAAGGTATGTAGTACATACGAGTAGTACAATTATAATTCCATAAAATAAATTACTAATTTAAAAGGCAAGCTTTTACACACTAGAGTTGATATAAGACGTGAGGAAAGGTCTTGTCTTAGCTTGCCCGGATGGAATTTCATCAATCATAGATTAATAAAAAATGAATGGAATATTTTAAAGAATATATTCTTGCAAAACTGCTTTGATTGTAGGCTGAACGATGTATGTATAAATAGTTTTTGTGATCTGATTAAAATTTTTAAGACGTGCTCTCTATGACCGTGATTCCTTTAGTAGCTCATCCCAAGTTATTTGGTTTAAAAATAATCTAAGAAACCATTCAAGCACTTTTGGAAATTTGTTTTAAATTTGTACATCCATTGTGAAATGAACGTCTTAAACCAATTGAATTGAAGGGTGACCTGGTGGTTTAGGGGTAAGGTGTCGGACTTCTGTGCTGGGGGGTCCGGAGTTCAATCCTAGGTCCCGATACAGATTTATCTGATTACCAAACCCTTCCTTCACCTCTGACAAGACATCTTGTGAATGTGGGGAATGCCAGGCCTCCACCGTGCCAGGCCTCCACCGTGGTTCGGATTCCACGTTAAACTGTAGGTCCTCCATTTCATATAACAATCACCCTACCATTACACATTAGCTTAAAGTGTGTATAGCCCGAACGGGTAGTAAGATGCGGTGCTAATAATAATAATAATAATAATAAACCAACTAAACAAACTTTATTATACTATGGGTGCAATATTCTATTGAATAAAGTATATCCTATTCAGTATGTTTCTTTCTACTTTGATAAACAAGGAGCCACATCAAATTCAAATCCAAGAATAATTCGTAGGAGGGAGCGAGGAATACTGCTCACTGAATTTCTAGAAAAATCTATCAAACGTAGTATTGGGGGTAACTGAAAGCTAAGAGAAGATTTGTAATGCACGCTTTGGGTGAAGGTCACTCATTTTTACATGTGTGGAAATAAGTATTATATTCTTGGTTACACTTTATTATTATCAATCAAAATGCTTCTAATAATACTTTTCTGAGGACTACTGTATATTTGGCTTTTTCCTAACTTATTGAAAGAACAAAATATATTAAAAAAACAATTTTTTTGTTTGTTTCACGATTGTTGCAACGAGATACATGATAATTCATGGAATAATAAATTAAAATATATTACATTCCCGCCATTATCTTTTAATAACGGGCCCCATAAGTTATATATATACATATATATATACATATATACATATATATATACATATATACATATATATATACATATATACATATATATATACATA
>CABFVX010000272.1:337397-348465 GCA_902151425.1 Timema shepardi | reverse complement strand
TATAAAACATTGTGTATTTTCTTTTATTATATTATTATGCCCGTGCGAAGCCGGGATGGGCTGCTAGTATATATATATATATATATTTGGGTAGTATGACAAAAACATTTTGGCAAGTATGTGTGGGAGTGTATATATATATATATATCCGGGTAGTATGACAAAAAAACATTTTGGCAAGTATGTGTATATATATATATATATATATATATCCGGGTAGTATGACAAAATAAAATTCAAAAGTACAATTTTTAGGAATTAAATTAATGACTCCTAAAAATAATTAAAGAAGATATCACCTGAAATAGTGGACGCAACGTCTAATGCACCGCTTATGTGTTGAGATTAGTTTTCAGGGAACTGAGAGATCGTGGTTCAAATCTAGGTCAGCTGTAGTGAGACACTTATTTTTTCAAAGTTGGTTCCTTCTCTCCCTATCCACAATACAATTTCTTTCAAATTATAGTTTCCTCATCATAATTATACTAACTTAATTAATGTCTATATACAATAAACCTAACAGATATCAAGACACGGTGAAATAAAAAAAATCTATCAAAACTTGTTTGTATGAAATATATGGTTTTAAAGAAAAGAAAATAGGCCTATTAAAATGTTTATAAAGAAATATCGGTAGTATGATAAGATAAAGTTGTGGGTTTTTAGTTGGAATCCCCTAGGAGAAATATGGTGGGTGGTATTCAAATAAATGTCAAAGACGTACCAAGAAATTGCTTATTTCCTTCCCTACTATTTATTCGTCTACCTCGTTAATTCTTTTATACGCATCCTACGTGCTGTAGGTCTCACCACAAACATAACCTATCCTTCCCCTTAATCCGTGGTTGAAGATAAAGCGAGAAACTAATTAAATTCCTTCGAGGTGGAATAGGAAATAGAGGGATAGAGGCTCTTTCAGCTATTCTCATCATGCGACTGCAAATTTTTAGACGATTAATGAATTCTATCTCGTTTCACAGTGGTGACAGATTGATCACCGAGATTAGGTCATCAAGTCAGTAGGTTTTATTTTAGACACACTGATTTGACCTGAACCAAACCGGATCAGATTAGTCAAATCAAAATTAATGAATTAAATGTAATTAAATTTGTATACAATTACATATTTTACAATTTTATTAAAATCTAGAAGATTTTTTTTAATACGTAGCCAAATTATTTGATGACTCCTTTCAAAACATTTTAAACAAATTCAATTTTATTTATTTCATAGCTTAGCTCCACGAATAAATAAAGTTAAATTTATAAAAATGAAAATAAAACGCTTTGGGTTATTTGGTTTGTTCTAAACAACCTTTAAACCCACCTCGGTGGCTGCATGGGTTAGTGCACTACTCTAGTGTTAGAATAGACTTCCGAAGACTGGGTGATTGGGCCTCGACCCTGGTCGGGTGCACTGGGTGTGGATTTACTTGAATGGTTCCCTACAAGCACTTCCTCTAAATTAAACCTTCCCTACTCTCCCTACAAGCACTTCCTATAATATAAACCTTCCTAGTCCCTAACATATTAGTGTGACTAATGCATAGGCATGCAACCTAAAAGGATAGTAAGACACTGTGCTAAAAAAAAAGGAGCTATTTTACAATCCCAGCCAATTTGTGTGTTAGTGGTAAATTAACGAATCTCAAACTAATTTAAAACATAGGCACCCACACGTACATTCGTGGTGTGAAGTAAGATTTTGGAAAAATAATATCCTCCATCTAGATTTTTTTTAAGTCAGGGTTGCCACTGTATTTTTTCAAGAAGATTACATATTTTGACGACTGTTTAGGAAGAAATACAAATTTCTTAAAACAGCCTATATTGACGTTTAAATACATTTAATTTATTTAGAATACAGCTTACTAATTTGAAAGCCATGCTAATTGGGGTTTAAAATCCACTTAGTTGGCCACATGGTCTAAGGCTTTACTTTCGCAATATACTATACAGCTAAAGACAGGGAGACCGTGGTTCTATCCCATTTGGATCTACTGAGGGTGTTTTTCATAATTGGTTTCCTCCACGCAAATGAGGGTATAATTAATCAAATCCAACCTTCATCATCCCCAACACACAAGCGTAATCAGTACATAAGTGTATAGCCCAAATGGATAGTTTAATGCTGTGGTAAAAAATTAATAAAAACTATTGAACTTTAAAATATGATGAATTTCATGACTAAAGGTTTTTGTATAAAAAAAAATATATATATGTGTGTGTGTGTGTTCATGACTCACCCTAATGTTTAAGGATTGATTGTGCATGGAGGGGTATTAGAAGGGGGTTCTTCAATTCAATTTTTATCTTTTATGAAAGTCTTTTGCCATTAAATGTTGCAAATTCACAAATATTCTAGATTTTTTTTTAACGTTCCTATAAATATTATCTTTTTCCAGACTAAACAAAATCTTTCTTTTATAGGTTCGTGGAAACCTTGCAACCGTATTAAACGGAATTCATCTTGATCTATGAGGACTACCCACCTTTAAATAAGATTAATTTACTAGTAGTTAATTTTACAATACTAAACGTTTTCTCAACGCTTATCCTAATCCCAATCACCATTAATTGAACCCAATAACATTTTATTGAACGTTTCAAGAGTTCTTTGAGGTACTTTACTCTTCCATTACACAAAGTTAACGCTCCAGTCTGTACCAGAGGAAGACAACCCCTTGGAGACTTGAACTAATTAGTCTTCTCTCTTCTTTACACCCGATCCTCTCTCCTCCCACCCATTCAACCGCCAGCTCTTTTCTGCTAGTTGATACGCCACTTTACCTGAGCTTGAATGGGCGATTGGAAATGGGTTAGGCAGGAGAAGTCGAGACGGTGAAAATAGAAGATAGCGCGCAACTTCCTATCTTGTGCGTTGTGATAATGTAAAGGGGACTGTTGATTGCGCTACATTCGACCAAAATTAGGATTTACGTGCGTTTAGAGGAAGTAATATTACTTCACACGAAAGTAATAGAGGGGCATTATAATGCCAATTTTCTTCTAACACTGTCTTTATCTAATATTCATTGGTTAGTTTACCGGCACGGACGATAAATGTATATCATTGGTGAAGATTAGTTTTCATTTTCCAAAGTGATAAATTAACAGTTGAGGGACTATGTGTTATGCCTATTTTATGTGTTCTGACATTCATTATAGTAGTACAGTATGTCTATATATATAACTCTTGCAATATCACATAGATTTAATCAAAAGATGGATTGAGAACATTATTTTATAAACGAGTGTTTTGTGCAGTTGTTCGAATTTAAGTAAGCCTATCACAAAATAATACACCTTGAACTAACTCCTTTAGAATTTAAATAATCAGTGTTAAACACCCAAATTTTATTTATAGATATAGCTCTAAAAATCAAATAACTTTTATCTATTTCAATAATAGAATTAGTCCCGCCAGTCAAAATATGGTTTTATTTCAATAATTGCACATTTTAATGGTTTTTCTATTAATAATTTGCGTACAATATCCTCTTCCAATTTATGTCAAATTTAAACTAAACGTACTATGAGTAATTTACAATAATCAGGAAAAGAAAACGGCAATTCTCATTTGGTATTTGTTTAAAAGTTATCTTTAACCTTATTCTAATCCCAAGGACCATTATTATTATTATTATTATTAGCACCGCGTCTTACTACCCGTTCGGCTTATACGCACTTACGCTAATGTGTAATGGTTAGGTGATTGTGAGATGAAATGAAGGACCTACAGTTTAACGTGGAATCCGAACCACGGTGGAGACCAGGCATTCCTCACATTCACCCAAGGACAACTAACTAGGCTTATAAACCGAACGGGTAGTAAGACATGATGCTAAAACATCTTATAAAATAACAACGCATCAAAAAAACACATAATATTTATTCGAAATATCTTGGTAATTAATTTATTCATGACTATAATAGAAATGAGGTTATTTCTAGAATTAAAATAAACTGGAATAGATCTAAGAATAATCAAGCAACATTTTCGAAAAAATTCTTATAAATCTTTAGTAAGGAGTAGATTTAAATGTAAGTAAACCCCTATAAAGTATTTTTTGAAATTATTAAGACATTATATGAGTTCAGATTAACGAATTTAAAAAAAAATTATTACTGATGATAAAATTGCATTATAACATATAGACACTAAATATTATTTATACCCTTGGAAACATAATTTCGTTAAACAAAGTTTTAACAACATTAAAAGTATTCCATTCTCTCAATAACTAGACAAACTTACATTGTCGTAGGTTAAAACACGAAGTGTGTGCACGACTAGATGAAGTGTGTGCACGACTAGATGATGTTAACTGTAAAGGTGTGGTTTGTCACAGATTATTTGTATTGAGCAAAATGAGGTGCTAAAACCTTCAAAAAGTAGGTATAATTTTCATTGAGCAAGGTGTAAATAAGTGAAATGGTTATTGAAAATGATGTCCGTGAAACTATTTATGGATGGTGAATAAGATAAAAGAAAAAGTAGAGTAAGTTTCTAATGTTCTCGACTCCGGCTCGAACGTGTATTTAACTACGCTGGAAGATAGATCTGGATAGATGGGGCCTATAAAACTTTAATATTCTTAGGTAAATGTTTTAAAGTACTAGTTAAAATTTAATTTTATGACTATAACTGTTCATTAATGATTGATTTTTTTTATTTATAAAGCTGCTTGAATGAAAAAGTTTTCTTCTGTAGTTCTTCTTGATGTTATTATTAGTGGTATATTAGTGGTTATAATCTTAGTGGTAAAAGCTATTTTAGGATTATGTTTCTTGATAATGTTTGTAATTCGATGAATTTCAGGGCTTGTATTTTTTTATGCTCCGTGGTACTACGGCCTTCATTTTAAGGGTAGTTGTAAAATTGTCTGTTCGTAATTATATTTAATTTTCTTGCTTTTGTAGGATATTTTAAATAATGGAATGAGAATATACATTGTTTATTGCAATTTGTGTGATTGTGTTGAGTTCAATTTTGTAATTGGATCTACTGAGTGGAATATGGAATAACCAATGAATTAAAATGTTGGAAGTATCAAGTTTATGAGAGGTTGGATGGTTTGAATGGTTGGATATGATTGCATAGTATGAGTAGGTTTTCTGTAGATTTTGTAAACAATTTTATAATGGGGATTCTTAGAAATGTTGAGATCTAGATAGTTAATGCTGGCATTGCTGTCATTTTCAATAGTGAAAGAAAGTTTGGGGTGGAGATTATTGGTTATATTGGTAATAGAAGGAATGTTGTATTCATTTTCAAAAATAATTAAGATATCATCTACATATCTGCTAATAGAAATTTATGTTGAGCAAATTGTTGAGATTATTGAAGATGTTAGGATTATTTTTTTTGTAAAAATATTTCTGACATTATACAAAAAATTGGAAAGCCCTTTGGTAATCCATGAGTTTGAAAAAGTAATTTATTATTAAATTGGAAATAATTTTGTTCGGTTACTATTTGGAGTAGAGTTGAAATATGATCAATATAATCTTTATTGAAGTTTTTTGAGATTAAAGTTTATTTTATTATGCTAATGGTTTCTGAGAAAGGCACATTGGTGTAGAGGTTATTAATATCCAATGACATGAACTTGAGGCTTGTAGTAAGAGAAATGATTTGAGCTTTTTAGTTAGATGGATAGAGCTTTCCATATTGAATACTTTAGGAAGTTCTATAATTTTCAGACAAGATTTTGGATGTCTTTTTAGCAAGTTTGTATGGAGGTGAATGTTGATAGTTAACAAGAGGTTTGACCGGAATGTTGGATTTGTCAATTTTAGGTAATATGTGAAAATGGGAGGGTTTGGATTCATGTTGAAAAATCTGAAAGAATATTTTGATTGGATTATTAGAGTATATTTCTTTAAGATGTTTTTGAGGATTTTTTGATATGTATTGGTTGGATAGGCTTTTAGTTCAGTAATGTAATTATTCTGAATGAAATATAGAGTTTTAGGGATGTAATGATTCTTAACTATGTCGCCTTCATCAGCTTTTACATTAATTATGTCATTGTAACTCGGTTTGTTTTTAAGGGTTGATATGTTTTGGGATTGATTTGCCGATTTTTTTATTTTTTTATGGTTGTTACTATCTTATGTAATTGGTTTACAACGATGTTTTTGATAGGGTTTTTATCATCTGAAGGTAATCGGTTGATGGCATCGTCACTGTCAATTATCAATGATTTAATATTTGTTTGATAGAGGATTGTTTAAGAATAAATTTGTACCCCTTAAGAAGGGTTTACTTGTCTTGATTACTTTGTTTGAATTTAGAAATATTAATAAATCTAGGATATAATTGAAAGTAGGATTTGTGATCAGTGTTTGTACATTGTGGTGTTTTAGATTAAGTATTAAGTTTTTTTATGTTTAGTTTTTGATATTTGTTGAAAATAATGGTTTCAATTTTGTTATTTATGATATCTAAAGTTTCATCTAGAACTATAGGGTAAAGTGCATTAGACATTTCAAGATGTGTTTGGTAAGCTTGTTTGTTTAGAAATTGCAACTTCTTATAAATAAATGAACGTTCACATTTGATTCTATCGATTTGAATGTTTCTTTCCCATTTTTTAATTATTTTTATAATTACTGCGAAGGCAACAGCATTTACATAGGTGAAATTTGAAGGGATGTTAAAATTCACTATAAAGAACAAATTAATGACTTTAAATTTAACAGAACAAAATTGAAATTTGCATAACATCTTAAAAATGCCAAACAACAACCCAAACCGATTAAACAATGTAAGAAACCTCTTCATTTATCCTACAAAGGAACCCAATTAAATACAACAGAAAACTTTTTCATTCGAGCAGCTTTATTTCATAAAATATCAATCATTAATAAATAGTTCTTGTCATCAAATAAAATTATAACTAATACTTTAAAACACTTACCTAAGAATATTAGAGTTCTATAGGCCCCATTTATCTAGCTCCACCTTCCAGCGTAGTTAAAGATCCGTTCGAGCCGGAGTCGAGAAGATTATAACCTTTTTCTACTTCTTTTTTCTTATTCACCATATATCTTTCCATCCTTTCGTAGTTTCAGGGACATCATTTTCAATAACCATTTCACATTCTAACTTATTTACACCTTACTTAATGAAAATTATACCTTCTTTTTGGTGGTTTTAGCACCTCATTTTGCTCAATACAAATAATCTGTGACAAACTACACTTTGGCAGTTAACATCGTCTAGTCGTGCACACACTTCGTGTTTTAACCTACGACAATGTATGTTTGTTTGTTTAAACAATTTCATTTATAATCTTTCAAGTTTTCTAAATTAATTAATGTTCCATATTACACAATTTAACCTTAGTATTAATATTTCTTAGTAGAGTCTTTAATTCCAATGTTTAAGGTTTCCACGAATGTGGTACGTGTATGAGTACCGAAACATGTCTGACAGTTAAGCCTCCAGATTTATCCACCTAATCTGGAATGCCTGAAAAATTAATGGGACGTTAATGAAGACAAGACTTAGACATGATTACACCGTTTCATAAATATAATTAACTTTCAATTCATACGCATTGTAAACAAAACTTTTTGACTGATGGTGTTAACTTGTTATTTTAAATAAGTGTTACACTTTTTAATTCTTTCACCCTCGTAATTAACAAGTATTGTACTCAAATTTTATTATGGTATGAATTATTATTCGACTCATTTAAATGTCTAGTTATTGAGTCAATGGAATATTTTAAATGTTATTAAAACGTTGAAGGAAATTGTGTTACCAAGATTATAAATAATATTTAATGTATCTATGTTATAAATGTGGGGAATTCCAGGCCTCCACCGTGGTTCGGATTCCACGTTAAACTATAGGTCTTCAATTTCATCTCACAATCAACCTACCATTACACATTAGCGTAAGTGCGTATAGCCCGAACGGGTAGTGAGACGCGGTACTAATAATAATAATAATAATAATAACAATAATAATAATAAATGTTATAATGAAATTCTATTATCAGTAATATATTTTTTAATTCGTTAATTTGAACTCATATAGTATCTTTATAATTTCAAAATAGTACTATCCAAGTCTTATCTTATATTTAAATAATCAAGCAGTTCAAAATTAAAATAATTTAGATGAGTGGAACCATTCAATATTATTCGACAATAATTACTTTTTTTTTCACAAAATAGTTTAGAACGTGGATAAAGGCATCAAACTCATCTAGTCTGGTTTGCCTGTGGCCATAGAGGTCTAGATTATAATTGCGGTTGGGTGTTTTAGGGTAGTATTTTCCCCTATATTGTTTCCCGCTTTCTTTTTCGTCAAATGTGAGCAGGCATGGATTCAGGGGGAGGGCAGAAGTCAAAGGGTCAGTCGACCCCCCTATTAAGATTAGAAAATTAATCTAAAAAAATATGAAAGTTCAAATTTTAGAACAAAAATACAACACAAATAAATTATTTAAAAAAAATTACGCCCAGACACCTTTTAAGCCAGGTCCACACGTGCGTTATTAGTCCACGTTTATTCATTGTTCTATATGACTATCGCAAGTGTGGAAAAATATTCGTTTTCATATACGAATATTTGTCATGGATAGCGAGTAGTGAACACTGTCACACATAGACACAGTAGACTACCACACATCAAAAAAGACAATCAATCGCCTGAGAGCAGTTTATCAATAAATATTAAATGTAGATTATGTGTGGACAGCAGGGGCAGTGGAACTGAAGGGGATTCTGACCCCCTGGAAATAATTTGCCCCTCCTTGGAATACATTTCCACCTCCCTCTATATATATTTCAAATTCTCTGATATTATCTAATATGAATATGAAAGATGGACTTAAATAAAACTCCAAATAATTTATAAAGGCATTGTATTGTCAAACATTTTCCGTAGAAGACCGCTTCAAATAACTACTAGACTAGACACATCCAACTGGCAGAACGAGTCAAGAGAGGAAAGTTCTAAATAGCCCTCAAGATCATAAACACTTCAAAAATGTCTGGAGAAGGACAACTTCAAATATCTTCTAGATGTATGTCATTTTGAATAATTTTCAGGTGAGAACACCCTAAATAGCCTAGTTTCTGAATTAATTCAATTTTCAACATTTTGTCGGTAAAGACCATTTCAAAATAGTATTTTATAGAGGTATCTAACTATCGTAAGACATTAAGGTGAGGATCATTCTAAATAGCTTCGTGTGGAATCAACATTTCTAAAGTATCTAGGTGAGGAACACTTTAAATAGCTTATACACGAATCCTATTTAAAAAAACCAAGGTGAAGACTACTCATAGCTTCTAGAATGAACTTTTTTTTAAAATGTTAGGGGGCATAAAAACTATCTGATTTTAAAAAACTGGAGAGGATGGTCACGGTTTAAAACATACATAAAATCAAATATTAATAAGATACTATTAAATGCCTTTAAACATAAATCTATTATTGTAATTAACTATGTTATTTATGATTAGACCCTTCGCTCCCCNCCCTCCCTCCCCCCCGCATCATTATTTTCAATACACATATTGAAGAATCATCATAGAGACTTCCATAAAATATGAGTGACTATCGACATTCTTATGAGTAATAAATTAGATTTTCAAAATAAAATATAGCCCATGCTACTCGCTGATAATATAGCTTTATATTGGTGAAAGAATTTTTAAAACTGGTCCAGTAGTTTTTAAGTTTATCCATTACAAACAAAACCAAACAAAAAAATAATAATCTTTCCTCTCTATAATATTAGTGTAGATTGTGACCCTCCTATGAAAATGATCTGGATCCGCTCTTGAATGTGGGTACATACAATATAAATTCTACATTTCATATCCATATCTCGTTAGTTTAAATAAACGGTTACATCTTATGGGTAAAAATACGTGGATTATGAGGGGAGAAAAAGATCCTTATGCTTTGAATGTCCACACATTATTAAAATAAAAACTAGTCCGTCCCGGTGTACTATCACAGGAAAGACAATCTTATACCAAAAGAGAAAAGGATCCCAAAGAAGTATCCCAATCCTTTCAGGATTCTCAATAACAGAGCCTACCACTCGTTGGACTGGTTGTCGGCGCCCGGGGTGTAGTTTGTCGCACACTGGGCGTCAGAAGGCGTCGAGAGGCGGTTACTCCAGGGGGTTGAGGAGGGGCGAGGGGTGGAGACGAATGTTCGCTGCTGGGATTGACACTCATGTTGAATGGGGAGGGGATCGGGAGAGGTCTTTGCTGCCCCCGACGGCTAAAATGGAATTATATGTCAACTCGGAGATAGGAAATACTTTTTTTTTCTATTGTCAAAAGGCTTCAGATAAATAAGATAACTTTTCAAAGGGGTTAGAACTATTGTTATCAATACTTGGGCTTATTTATACTGTACTAGCTGGGTGATATTATTTGACCTTACTATTATGTTGATAACGACCGTGCAGTGTGCGGAAATGTTCAGTGGCGTGTCAAGATGTGTTTCCAGGGTACGTAGTTTGTTAGAAATTTGCCCATATTGTCAGTGTAGTATCTCCAAGTGTTGCAAGGGTAAGCAGAGCTAGTTCAATCTTTACATGTGATATGCTCTCAACACTCTGTGGAGCACTCCTTGATCAGGTACCAAGGGAAAAAAATATTCTCACGTGAGGGCTTATGCGTGATTTGAATGGTGGGGACAACGCTCTGCTTACCCTGGTTACACTCCAATGCATGTTAGGCTATCTCCCACTTGATCTTTATTTGACCAATTTTTTCATAGGTTCTACTCTATATAATTTATAGATAAACGTGTATTCGTGTATAACTGGCCAATGAGTGTTCTAATTATAAGAACCATAAATAAGCACGGTAAACTAGAAAAAGAAAAGCAGGGGAAGGTCCCAGCGGGACCCGCCGGCAGCAGGAGGCCACCCGGGCATTAAGCCCCCTTTATTTATCTATAGTACATTACATTAATATATCTATATACAGGATAACAATATGACAAATCAACGATACAATAGGTCTTCTCGTTCTGTCGGCAGAGCGCCGAGATCTAGCAGGGCAGCTGTTGCCCCTTCCT
>CABFVX010000272.1:327029-337276 GCA_902151425.1 Timema shepardi | reverse complement strand
AGGGCAGCTGTTGCCCCTTCCTCCGTCAGGATCCTGTGAATCTCCTCTCTTGATGGACGGTCAGCCGGGTTCACCTCCGACGCCACCCAGTAGGCGTCCCACCAGCACCCCCTCAACGTGTGGGCAACCAGGAGATGGAGGTCGCACATGTCCCGTGCCGCGAACACCAGGCCCCGTCCTTTAACCGCGTTGTGGAGGACCGTTGTGTTGTCTGTCCCCAATCGCACAACGCGGCTCCCCGTGGCCTGATGCTCCCAGAGCCACGTAACAAGGGCGGCCGCGACCTCCGCGCGGTTGATTTCTTCTGGTCGCCCAAACCGCTGAACTCTACATTCACCCCTGTAGGGGGCGATGCTGGCTGTCGCCCACGGAGTCGCATCGGAGAAGACATCGGTGGGCGCCTCTTCCGGCATCCGCCAGCTGCACCTTGTCCAGCGGGGAAAGCTCAGCAGTTTTTCAGCGAAGGCGGGAAGCCCCCGATAGAGGCGGGCCACCACGTACTGAGGCCACCTTAGATTGTGACCGAGCCACGAGAAGTATCCCGCGACCCGCTCACGACCCTTGGCGTCTGTTTGTTTTAGATGCCTCAGCAGCGCCCTAGCCCGCCCCTGTGCCTCTTCCGTCATCGACACCTCCCGCGTCCTGGTGTCGATGTTAAGTCCAAGGTAGGCGATCCTTCTGGTCGGAGCCGTGGAAGACTTCCTCTCATTCAGGGTAAAGCCCATGGTCGTTAGGAGATGTGGGATGTGCTCCAGCTCTCCCGGATCCTTGGAGTAAAACAGGAGGTCATCCAGATACGCGACTCCACGAGTGCCGGTAAGGACCCCCTCCAGCGCCGTGATAGCCTCTGTGGTGATCTTTTGCATTATCGCCGGCGCCAGGGCATGTCCCATCGGCAGTCTTGCAGCCGCGTATTTGGTACCCTTATAGTACACTCCTGTGTATCTCCTCGAATCCAGCGATACCGGGATCTGGTAGAAGCCTGACTTTAGGTCCACCTTCCAAAGCCAGGCCCCCTCCGGTATGTCCTGAAGCACAATCCCCGCCGACTTTAAGCTGAAGGCAGGTGTCCGGATGTAGTCCGTCCATGGGCTGTAGTCCTGAATGATACGGATAGATCCATTGGACTTCGGGATCGCCCACAATGGAAAGGCATCGGTGACCTCCGGCCATTCGACCAATAATCCCGACTCGAGCCAATCCCGCACGACCCTGTCCATCAACTCCGACGAACGCGTGCGCTGAAAATGGTGAGGTGCGTCCCGAGGCCTCGGGAGGACGGCTCCTTCTTTGCAGATGGAAAATCTGACTTGGTTATTCCATGTGATGCACTGTAGTTGGGGCACCGCTAAGGATGTGTATTCGCAGTCCTGCAATCGAATAGTTGGTACCGCTTCGTCTTCAATGAGTAGGTCCAGGCTCTTTCCTAAGCTTGGAAAGATGGAGCCTTCCGGAGCTTCCTCCCCTTCGTCACCGATGACGTCCGGCGGCGCCGAATCCCTAGGACCTGGGGCTCTTCCGACCGGGTCTTGCTGAATAGGAGGTTCCTCTTCTTCGTCGATAATGTGGATCCCCAGGTCCTGGACCAGCTGGGCTAATGAGTCGATAGCAACAGCTTCCGTGTTGTAAGGCTTCTTACATAGGTCTTCTACCTCATTCAGCGTTGGGAGGGGACTGCCCAAGAGGGTTTCTTGCGGCTCCTCCCTTTCGAGTGGTCGATGTGGCGTTTGATGCTGTTGTTTTGAAGAGCCTGTGTCAATTCCAAAAACTTGCTCAAATTCGACCGCCTCGATCTGTTCCAGTGACAGGTCCTCCCACCAGGTAAGGTCTGCTTCTTCACTGTCTACAACGTCTTGTTCATTTAGTAACCATTCCCAATCCTGGAAATAGTCTTCGTTGAAAGCTGGTGGTGGTAGTCCAGCTTCCCTATAGGCTTGCCGTAGACTCTCCTCCGAGGGAGGCGTCTTCTTTACACTAACCCAAATCAAGGACTAGCCACTAGTTTAAAAGTATAACAAAGCTAGTGGGATATAATATTATCTAAACTATGGAAGCTATCGGTATGGAAGGCCAATATTTTGTTGTGCTCTTATTTATGTTGTATCAACCAGAGTGATGGGATAGCACTTCAAAGTCGCTCCATTGGATGGAAACATAATATTGTTCGTGAACAGTTGTGGAAGCTATGCGTGGGGGGGCTGGAAATAAACTGAGGAAGGAGATGGTTTGCTTGCCAGCTGAGTCAACTAGTTTCGATGTCGCAACATTATCGGTAACTTTTTATGAAAGAAAAACTATTGGAGAAATGTGATGATTTAAAAGATAGAAGTAAATAAAGGTATGTTAGTAAAGAAAAAATAATTAACAAGACTCGCCAAATTTTCCCTAAATGATTTCCCATTCTCTTTCCACGAATATGCGGGTATATTACCTCCAAATCGATTCCTTTCTCTTACCTAAACAATTAGAGTGGTTATCATAATATGATTGATTATAAACTATATGCCTCTTATCTGTACTTGAATTAAGATGCCGTGATAAAAATAAAACAAGATTAACCTTTTGCAATATTTATGGAAAAAGTGATCCAATTTTCAGGAAAAGAATTAATATCTAATTTTGCGAATTATTAAAATTTCATCACAATTTACCTTATACATTTTACTTAATTGTCTCGCTTATTTAAAGAAAAGAAAATAATAGCCAGAGCTAGCTCACTTTGGCGGTCGAATGTTCTAAGGCGTCACTCTCGAAATATACTGCCCTGCCTCTGAAGGGGAAATCGGGGTTCGAATCACGGTCAGATATACCGAGAGTAGTTTTCCATTAAATTAAATTCACTGTACATACACGCAAATGCGGGCTACTTGATCTAAATTAAACCTTTCTCATCCTTAAAACAAGATCGTGATAAGTACACAAGCGTTTATTGCGAACGGGTAATAGACTTGATGTTCAAAAAATATATAACCAGAAAATGTGTTTGTTAATCGTCTTAGTTTAAAGGTATACATTAGATTAAATTGTTGATTGGTATTTCAAATTTATTTTCATTTTCTCTCAAGGTTTTTTGTTTAATTTAAGAGGTATATTTACCCTAATTTTCTTTTAATTCGTCAAATTTAACTTAAATTTTACAAAAAAACTTATTACTCAACATTGATATAACAAGTTATACTGTTTATATAAATATTTATTTTAGTATCCTCTGTATAAAAAAAGGTTTGAACGGATTTTTTAAATTTTTTAATATATTTATTTAAAAAGAATATCGGTGACCTGGTGATCTAGGGGTAAGGTGTCAGACCTCTGTGCTGGCGGCCGGGGTTCAATTCTCGCTCCCGGCAAAGATTTATCTGATTACCAAACCCTTCCTTCACCTCTGACAAGACATCTTGTGAATGTGAGGAATGCCAGGCCTCCACCGTGGTTCCGATTCCACGAAACTGTAGGTCCTTCATTTCATCTCACAATCACCCTACCATTACGCATTAGCGTAAGTGCGTATAGCCCGAACGGGTAGTAAGGCGCGGTGCTAATAATAATATAAAGAATATCGCAAAATAGTTTCGATATCTACAAATAGGCAACGTAGTTTAAAAAAAGGTAAATGGCATTGCATCCAAGTACATTCGAAACAAATATTATTCGGTTACTTTTAACGATATCAAAAGAGATTAAACATACATTTTTGTTTTTCTTCAAACTTAATACAACATTGAGATATTCAAAAGAGGAAATATTCTCAACACTTTTTCTATTTCCCTGTGTATGTTGTTGGTTTCTATATTTTTATCCATTTTTTTTCCTTCTATCTTTCTGCCCTTTCTCTTGCTTTGTTAGAGATCTTTAGAGCGCTGTGGAAAATAAAATGGAATTTAATTACACACCACAGTATAGTGCTTCGTACACCAAGAGCATGGTAAAAACTGAGCACTACAGGGACAAGATTACACCTTTATATATCAATAAATAGGTATGAATGGGCTTTGGATCTAAGACAATCTTTTGTATCCAACAAGCGTAGCCTTAAAATAAATAAATATAGTTTTCATAAGGGTTGTGTTTGAATTAATTTCGAGAGAGAATTTTTAAAACACTAATTTAAGTACATAAAAATATAAATATAACTTAGGGTTTAATTTGAACTATAGAAACAATTCTAGAAAGAATATCTAAATAAATAATTATTAGTGAAAATTAACACAAATCTTTAACTCTCAATAGTAAATATTTATTTATTGTATGTATCTTATATTAGTGTTAAATGTTTATTTTAAATGTAATTATTAAGAATTTATTTATAAATGTCTTACTACTAGTACTTGTTCTAATAAAGATATATAAATATATATGTATATATTAATATTTAAATAAATATATCTTCATCTTTAGTCAGCTACCCTAATATTGGTTTGATCAATCTGGTGCAGTCCAAGCATTTATCCTTTTGCCTTTACTTCCTTTACGAAGGATGTTGAGCTAAGGGTTGTTATCACTCAATAAAATCCATCGACCCCAGCTGGGTTCAAACCCGCAAAAATTGGATCCTGGGACAAGCCCTTTATCCCAAGACCACCAAGTCGACAATATATATATATCCTATGCCTATATCTAAATGAGAGATGAATATTTAAATAATAATTGAATCCCTCCAAATATGTATGGCTATTTGAGATTATGTAATCCAATAAAAATCAGATTTAATATTTAATCTTTGAATTTAAACTATGTGGTTGAGTTCCCAATGGTCCATCCCAACATCACTATGGGATAAACATCACATAAATACTCCAACCTATTAATGTAGCACAATGTAAATTAAATGAGAGATTAGAGACCAAAATTCTTATAAATAAATAAAATATTTTCTAAGATTCGAAATCTGTGGTAGAAACGAGTATTCAAATTTAGGAAAAAGTGAAGAAAACTCAACTTTAAGTTCAATAAATAAGTTTTTTTTACAATTCATGTTTGTGATAGGTTTAATTCGTTAAATATAATAAACTCTACTATGTAGACCTATCTAAAAACAATAATACAGTATTAATTTTAAGAATAGCTGCTTAGGTGGCTGCTTGGTCTAGGCGTCACGCTTTTAATATACCAGATTGAAGATAATGGAGAGATCGGAGCTCGATCCCGGTCTGATGTATAAAGGATGGATTTTTTCCTAATTGTTTTCCACTCTCCTTCCACGAAAATACTGTTATAATTCCTACAAATTCAACTTTCACCATCCCTAACGCATTATTGTAACTAGTTCATAGGCGTATAACCCTAACGAGTATTAAAACGCTCTGCTAAAAAAAATTATATAAATTAAGAACCTGGTAAATTGCAATAATTCATAAAACTGTTTATTTTTATAATCCCGTAAAAGACTGTCCCAAGTTAACATCAAAGTAAACTGCTGCAAATAAAATGTGAAAAGTGTCTGACTTTTTAAAATAATAAGACATTAAAAACAGCGGCTTAGCTGAACACCACCCTCGTTACTCAACAACTTGTACGACAACTTTACCCCACTTCGTTCTTAAGGTGTGTTCGTGCGGGACGAACATATTAACGTAAAGTAAACACATGGAAAAAGTGTTTCTGGTATATATTTTTCTTTCTCTTGAAAAGGGACTTAAAAATTTGTAAAATGTATGCTAGCTTTTAAAAAGAAATTACTAATGAGAATTTCTTCTCTTAATTTAAGAGGGAAAATTAAATGGTTGGAAACTAGATAGGTGAAACTAAAATATATTTGTAGGGAAAGATTATTATGTTCACAAAAAAATGTATACCGTATAGATTGAAATGAAATAGACTTTTCATTTCATAATCCTTCTAATTTGACGTTATCAAACTTAATATATTTCAAATTATGAATAATTTATACTACTATAAAGCCACATGACTGACTCACTTACTGACATTAATGTTTACCCACTTACATGAGAGCTATAAACTTGAAATTTGGCAAACTTATAGCTTTTAGCCTGTAACCGACGGGAAAATAAAAAAAAAAAGTTTTAAAAATATTCAAAATGTCGGAGCAACTTTAAAGTCGGTGCGGACCTTTCTTTGGAGGTATCTTGTGGATAAACGGTAAGACCTACCAAGAAAACGGCTCTGGAATTACATAAGTTGAAATCCAATTCAAAGAAAACGCACTAGGAATTTGGGGGCGTAGCCCCTAACGAGCAGAGCGAGTTTCAGAAAAGATAACTAAATGCTTCCACATGTGTTATGAAATCTTCTTACACTCTTGGGTGATTAATTATTTATTTAATTGTTTACAACCAAACTTTTTGTTCACAGCATTTACTTGTGAAACTTAACTTTGAAAACCTTTTCTTTCTCCCTCTCTCCCTTCTGGAAACTAATAGAACAATGATACAGACATGGTGCAACCTAAAGAAAGAAAGCAGGTTTCAGAATGATTCCTATTGAATGGGATGGTCCGCGACATTTTGATCTTAAACCGTTCCACGACGCGCTAAGCTAACAAGTTTAAGCTGCCGCATCTATTATACAAACATAAAAGTTCTGGGTTAATTGCTTTTATAATTATAAAAACAAGTCTCTTCGAATTAAATGCATTAAAATATAAGCATTATTAAAACCTGACTTTTGTCATCATCACGCCGGATCCCAAAGAAAATCCACAACGAGAGACTCAACCAAAGCTCGACTACTAAAACTTACAAAAACAACCACAAAAAATATATCTTCAACTTGGCGGCCAACATGGGGCTCCAAAGCAGAACAAACCTGAAACATCTCTCTTCAAGGTTATTCACAGTTTGAAAATATATACGTTTTATAGCATATAAATAATTGAGCAAGCTGGCCAGAAAAATGTCTACGCACTACTTTTTTTTTGTTCGATGGCTTAGGAGAGTTTTGAAATATGTTAGTTTGAGAGATTAATTGAACAAGAAATCAGAAAATTATTTAAAATTTTAAGGTTTGAAAGTTTTTTACACTCAGTCTTTGATCATACGGTAATACATATATATTTAGTAGTATATGATGAAGGATACGTATTATATGCACACTACTGCTTGTTCAAGGAATCTATTATTTATTGGTTATCTATAAGATAGAAGTTTGACCAACTGTACCAGTATTTGTATAAAGATTGAGGGGGAAATAATATATCATAAGATACCTTTATAATGGTCGCCGAAATCAGAACCATGATATGCCTACACACGGGCCAGAGTATTTAATACCTCAGGATTCAGGAGTAATTTCCAAACGCAATATTAAATTAATGTAATCAAGTCTTGTGAAGATTTAGCACTCGGCTTAAAAATAACGTGTTAGGGTGGGGTGTAAGAGACTGCGAGTTGAGGTGCAGCAGAAGGAAGCGCAAGTATTTTTACAATTTTTATATAATATACATGTTTTGGTGAAATTAAATCAAAAATTTCTCCAGTAGCTACATAGAGTTTAGTTTTATGCACATGCTAATATCAACAGATCTTTAATATATGTCAAGGATGTCCTAAAATTCTGTCAACACTTTTTAAATAAAGAGAAAAAGTTTTGACAAAATTTCCGAACATCCTTGACAGATATTCAAGTTTTGTTGATATTAGCATGTGCAGAAAACTAAACTCTACGTAGCTACTGGAGAAATATTTTATATATTTTGTCCAAAAAAATGTAATGCTATAAAAACTGTAAAATTACTCGTGCTCCCTTCTGCCACCGATTAAGGCTAATGTGTTCACAGTTTATAAACAAAAAAATATTTGACCGAAATAAATTAAATATTTATTTTACCTAAATGGTTTCCCACTCTCCTTCCAAACAAATTTGGTTAAACTTCCTTCACATTCTTGGCCAATAAAGAAATAACTATCATATATGCGTATAAACTGAACGGGTATTAAGATGCAGTGATAACAAAAGATTATAAAAAAAAAATTAATACTGCAAAACTTTTTGTATAAATTATTATTTAGCACCACGTCTTACTACCCGTTCGGATTATACGCTTATTTTTGTTTAAAAGAGCGTCACTTTTCATCTCTCCTATATATTCAAATGGAAATAAATTAGCATCAAGTCTTACAAACATATCCATCAAACGTCACAAAACTAAAAACTAAATAGCATTGCCTCATTTGAAGAGAAATTCTTCAAAACATTTTTGTTGAAAAAAAAAGAAGAAGATGAAGAAAGGTTAAAATAAATTATTATTTCTGGGATGAGGTTGACTTTGCCGGACATCATAGCGCCATTTGTCGTCCCGTTAAATTTAACCGTTTGCAAAACTCGTTTTACCCATTGAAGAGGGCATCGTCCATAGGCCATAGCCTCCTTGCCTCTTTCCTCCCCCCCCCCAACACCCCTTGAGCTTTCTTCTTCACGCCTTCCTTCTTTGCCCTCATATATATATATATATATATACCAACCACCAACGCGCAGCGAGTCCTCTGTCCAGGACGAAAAGAGGAAATGCCACCAATAAAAATGTAATATCCCAACACATGAAGGAAATAGAGACCCTGGGTATTATGTAGCTCTAAAGGCGGACATGTGAGCCGTATGTGTGTGTATGTGTGCTCTAAGGGTAGTTGCAAACGGTTGCTAAGGGATGGTGTGGGGTGGAGGGTTGAGCAGGATGGTAGGGTCGGAGAGGCGGGAGAGGGGTTGTTTTGCTGGGAGATGGAATTTTTGCCTCTAAAATTGTGAAGCATAAAAGATAGAGAGAGAAAGACAGTTTGAGAATGATACTTTCCCACCCTCACCCCCTACATCATCTAAGCACCTCCTTTTCCCTGTAGCCTTGGTGTCATTGGACGGTTTGCTGTGTGTTTTTATTTTTCTCGGGAGCTTATAGCTGCTGACACGTTTCTCATTTCACTCCAAGCAAATATCAGAATTAATTGAGGGTAAAAGAGGGGTTGGAGAGTCATGACAAATATTTTTATTTTGTTTCTCGCTTTCTCTCGCTATCCACTTGTATGTTTCGTTCTCGCTTGAAAACGAACGTTTAAAAATAGCGTGCTAGACTACGCGATGTACTTTTTTCTTTCTTTATGTAATTATTTAAAAAAAAACTTTGTTGATAATATACCATATTTGTGTTTAAATCTAAAAGTAATTTTATTTAAACAAGTATATAAATTATATAAAAGGTTATCTTACAAAATAACTTGAAGAAAATATTTTCATCGTGTCAATTTACATCTAAATGGTTTCACATAATATTTTATTATGTTAAATGAAAATATTCTTGGGAATTTATGGTTGTTTTTTTAATGACTTCAAAAATTCATTTATTTCCCCTTAAATGGCTAATTTGATATTGAAAGACCGGCAAAGTTGGTGTTGTTAAGTGCATGTTGGTTATTTATGATTATCAAATCAGTAAATAGTTTAAGAATAGCTTATCCTCTTTACAATAACGACTGTGCCCGAGTATTGTTTATGTGCTGCTTTACTTTTGAATTCATCGATTGACCTTGACTATCTTCGGTGGTCAAATGGTCTAAGAAGGCGTCATTCTCACAATATACTAGATTGCTGATGACGGGGGATGTCTAGACATCAGTCTTAGATGTGTTTCCCCACGTCCCTTCTACGAAAACGCGGATACACTTCCTATATCCCTTCATACCTAAAACATTAGTGTAATATGTATATAATAGTTACTATAGTATTAGTATATGTATATAATAGTATAGTAGTAGTGAGACGTAGCAAAACAAAAAGAAATGTTTGGATTTACCTAGCTTGGGAAACTAGGTATTTTACAGTCGACATCGGTGGTCTTGAGATAAGGTGGTCCACCCAGGACCCCAATTTTCTTGGGTTCAAACCCACCCATGCCACCATCAGCAGATCTTTCTTGAGCGATAAAAATTCGTAGCACAACTTATTTTGGACGGGAAGTAAAGGTGTTATGTTCCATGTAGATTGGGGCATGTAAAAGAACCTTGGAAGTTATTTAAAAATATATTTACCAGAAAAATTAACAGGTCCTCTAACTCTCACCCATATAAATTCTCATGTGCGAATATAATGTCGGTTTTGAAAGGGAAGATGATTATTATTATTATTATTATTTAGCACCGCGTCTTACTACCCGTTCGGGTTATATATACGCTTTTAAGTACTAATTACGCTAATGGATTAGGAATTGGGAAGGTTGAATTAGAGGAAGTGAACCCGCATTTGCGTGGAGGGAGAATGGAAAACCATTTAGGAAACACCCCCCCCCCCCAGTTCACCCAACCGAG
>CABFVX010000272.1:306675-327012 GCA_902151425.1 Timema shepardi | reverse complement strand
CCCAGTTCACCCAACCGAGATTCGAACCTCGATCTCCCTGTCCTGAGCAGTCTAGCTCAACACGACTAGCGCGTTAGCCAACTACGCCACCATGGCGGGTAAGGGAATATTAAATACTACAAATAAATAAATAGCGTACCTTACCAAGTAAGCTTGGAATACTTAAATTATAATTTAGAATTTACAATTTGGAGAAGGGGTTATCCAAATTTGTTAAGAATAGTTAGAAACTGGTGTAAGTAATAATGTGCATTACTGTATATAGAAAGCTAAACTGAGCATCATATTTATTCAAGATTTTTTTTTTTTTACAATTGCAAAATTTTATCTAATCTTAGGTTTGCTTCAGTATACCAGCTCAAAAGCCAAGTTACGTCATTATCTGCAAGGTGGTAGTACTATAACAATGCGCAAATTAATCCCTTCACACAAAAACACGCATTTATAGGTGTATCACCCTTTGTTCTGTCAAATGGGGTCGGAGACAGCGTCTTCGGTTGGGTGCTGGTACATTGCAGAGGCACCGCCGAGTCTAACAAGTTCTAATCTGGACAGAAAATTAACTTAGCTCACAAGTTTCCGACGTTAATCTCGTGGTAATTGAGCCTTTGAAGAAACGGGTCCTGTGATATCAGCACGTTTCCATGGCAACGAGTGTGAGAATGCCAAGATCTTCTCGATAAGGTTTCTTTCCGCCCCTTTCTTCTTCGTACTTGACAAACAAACTTCGTAACAAAGTTGTCTCAGACCGAACTAATGAGTTTGATTAAAGGAATTACTTATATTATTTTAAATCCACCTATCCTTATCCACCTATCTTGTCAATCTTATTACACCCTATCTCAATATTGAGCTAGTTATATCCAGTCCACCTCACTACAACACATCTCTTTAAAGTCCATTCTGATATTATTCTCCCATCTGCATCTAGGTCTTCCCATTGGGTTTTCCAGTCAAAACCATGGGCAAGATTCTTGTGCTGCATGTCCTGTCCACCTTAATCCACCCTATCTTCACAATGAATTGTATTGAGTACATGGTATGTAGCTCCTAATTATGTAACATCCTCCTTACCCAATATCTTATTCCCTTCTTTGGAACACATATCTCCATACGCACCTTATATTTGAACATCATAAATTTATTTTCGTCATGAAAGCTAAGAGATAACGTTTCAAAACCATCCTTCAGCTAAACACAAAATCACAGGTGATTTTAACCTCATTAGTGGAACCGCGTGTTAAATATAAAGTTCATCTAGTCTTGTTTGACGTTAACAGAGAATTTAGGGTTCAAATCTCTGATGGTTGTGATAGGAATGGTCATTTTTACTAAATATATTTTTACTCTCCCTCCACGCAGCTAAGAGTATATTTCTTCTAAATTCTACCTTCCTCACTTCCATCCTACTTTCATAATTAAACATTATTTAGTCCTGATGGATTTTAAGACTTAGTGGAACTTTTTTTTAAATAAATTTATCCAAATTAGGTAGTATTTATTGAGAAAAAAAAACGAATAAAAGTAATCTTTTTAACGCTCTAAAAAAGTATGTCACACTCCAGGCTCATGATTATGTGCGATCGGTAGACCTTATGATTAATATGACTATTCTTATTTAAAATTAACCTCAAGGAAATACATTTTGTAAAGCGATTTATATAAATATTGCCTAATTTAGAAAAATATGGTATGATAGGTGGATTTACAGAATCTGTGCTCTTCCTGCAACATGGATGGATTCAAAAACACTGCTAAATTTAAGCGCCAAATTTGTACAATATTTGACAACACATAACTATGTTAACAGTTGGCGCGTACAGGATAAAAAAAATGGAGGAAAAACCATCAGAAACACGTTTTAATAAACAAAAACCCTTATATAACAAACCCCATACAGACCTGAGATAATACTTTTATTAAAATTAATCTGACTATGGCATATGACTCTTTTGACCATAATCTAGTACATTTGTAAGGTTTCATAATTTTATAACAGATGGCAGCACCAACTAAAATGGAACTCCCCCCCCTTTTTTTTTTATCCCCAATACCATACAGTTGATTTATCATATAGAATAAAACAAAACCACCTAATATATCTTGGGGTTACTGACACACAAATTTATCAGTAAAATTATAAAAATTATTTAAGCATAAGAATTAAATCTGGAAATTACCATTATCTATATAATTATATTAATAAAAGGAATGTTTGTGTTTGTGTATGCGATGCCCAGCCACATCTACGGCACGCAGAGTTATGGATTTTTTAACATAGGTGGATCGAAGGGTGTCAAAATGCACCTAGATGCCGGATTTCAAAAATTTTAATTAGCTTTTTTTAGGATATTTTTTACAAATTTTTGAAGAAAATGTTTTATATCTGGCTTAGAATTACGTTTCAGAGATCACATTTTAAGATAAAATGGGGTGCCATGGGGGGTGGGGTGGAGGGGCTTATATAATTCTTACACCGCATTGGGTCCTGGGCAGCGGCGTGTGGGATTACTAGATGTAAAAAAACGTTTCTAATGGTCGGTAAAATATAGGCCTATATGATGAGTCTATTTAATTTAGGGAACCTCTGTTATTTTTACTTTCTCTCGACACCTCTGAGAGAAAGTGTAGTGATCGTCAAGAAAAAATCAAACTCGAAATTTTGTTAAATGTTGACGTTTAATGAGCCCCTGAAACAGAAAAAGATTGTTTTCACAATTCCGTCTGTCTGTAAGTCGGGCTAGAGCCTAAATTGTGTCAAAGATTGGGCTATTATTTAGTATCTTGGGGTGATCATGAGATTCCCCCCTCCCCCGAGGATTTTTTAGAATCAGATGTCCAACCCTAATTTAAGGGTTGTTTACTGAGGGTCAAAGAAGAAAGAATCGATTCTAGAAATTCGCTCAAACGATTTTGATTAAATTTTATATTCAGACACTGCCTATAGCTATAAACAATATTACAATTCTCATTTTCTCTTGAAAATCACATTGAAGGTACCATGTATTAGGAAAATTTTCCAATTTTCATTTTATCTCCAAAACTATTTGAGATACGAAATAACTTATCGATGTGAAATATTAGTACTATTAAAGTTAGAAATCTTTTATTTGAAATATATTTTTATAAAACCAATAATATCTGAGCTATAAGAAAATATAAATATATTATTTTTAATTCAGGTCTTTGAAAATGAGATTGATTTATATGCTCTTTGGCAGGCAAAGATGTTTCTCTTTTCTTAATATTTCTGTAGCTTTTAATGTTATAGACTAAGTAAGTAACTATGCATATTATTTCATTCATATTCTTTTGTATAGTATTTATACAACAATTTTTGAACTTATTATTTCGTTTAATAAATCTCACGAGTTTATAGTAAATGTTTATCCTAAGATCAAAGTGGGAGTAAGTACCATCAATTTTAAATTGGGACCTTTCTGTATTTTTAAATCTCAATGTGGTCAATATAATCAAACGAGTCAGACACGCCTATTATAAACTTAACGGTGTACAAGCAACCATGTGATTAAAAAACTTGTTCGTAGTGATAAGAAAAAACAAAAGTACGTATTTTTAAGACTCCCCTCTCGGCCACTATCCCACTTTGAGCGGTTAACCAGGTTATGATCTGTACCGGAAAGGGGATGAGATCTTCAAACCACCTCACACCCTTCCTCTACACTCATGGCCAAAGCCTTGAGGGGTTAAAACGGTCACTTTAACTCAATTAAGTCCAATGTTTCACGCCACGACGGGCACCTAACAAGAAAATATTGACCTCTGCCACCCCCCAACCCCATAGGGTCAACTGGCATCTTCCCAAAAGGTTTTCTATGGGGTTACAGTAAATGGAAAGTTGGGTACATGAAGGATAAAAGTGCAATTGAATTGTTTAGCGTGATTTTAAAACCACAATAGAATAAAATACACATACTTGCAATAAATATTTTTATGAGAGTAGTTGGGAAGAATTTGGAAAGTATTATATACTGTTTAACATAATTAAACAATAGTAAATATTAAAATATTAAAACTGTTAAGCAGTTTTTTTTACCGCGTCTTACTCCCCATTCGGATTATACGCCTCTGCATTAGTTTCGCTAATGTTCTAGGGATTATGAAGGTTCAATAAATAGGAAGTGTACGCGCATTTCCTCCAAGAGAGATTGAAAAATCATTCAAGGAAAAACACCCTCAGTAGATCCGAATGGGATTTTAACCCCGTTCACCTTGTCATCGGCAGCCTAGTATAGCGCGAGAGTGACGCCTTAGATTATGCGGCCACCCAAGCAGGTAATTGTATTTTTTCGATGACCATTATATTTTATGGTGCGTGAATAAAGGCGCCATTCCCATCTTATATGTTTCTCCGATAACGGGGAGGTCGGGTTTCATATCTAGACTGGGTCATTTGACTTGGTATTTTTCCTCGCTGATTTCCCACTCCTATTCCAAGCGAATGTTGTTACACGTTCCATAATTTCCACTATAAAACGTACTTTATACATGTGAATATGCTAATTATTTGGATATTAAGACCTAGAGTGCACAAATTAACAACAAATAGCTATAATTATAACTTAATTATTTTAATAAGTATCATTTTATTTTAAGATCTAAATCTTATTTTAAAAATCCTTAAAACCACCTCACTGTCTACATATTGGGAGAAAGAAAAAGGTTCAGTGAGTTTTTGACAAACACCTGCGTCTTTAATTAAATTTCCAAAATACTCTAATAATAAAGAGGTGGTTTAGGAAAACTCTTTATCAGAATGGTTTGTAAAATTACGGCAAATAAACTTTGTTAAACTCTTTTCTAAATTTTAAGCAATTGAGCTTTCTGTTAGTGTCATCTGAAAAAAATAACAAACCGGATGTTCTTTAATCTACTGTAATAATAATAATAATAATAATAATATTTAGCACCGCATCTTACTACCCGTTCGGGTTATACGCTTTAAGTACTAATTACGCTAATGGATTAGGAATTGGGAAGGCTTAATTAGAGGAAGTGAACCCGCATTTGCGTGGAGGGAGAGTGTAAAACCATTTAGGAAAAAAAACCAGTTCACCCGACCAAGATTTGAACCTCGATCTCCCCGTCCTCAGCAGTCAAGCTTAACACGACAAGCGCGTTAGCCAACTACGCCACCAAGGCGGGTTTAATATACTGTAGATACCCTTAAAAGATGGTATACGAACAATATAACTTCTTATAACCTGTTAAGGTGAAAATAACTAAAATGATTTCGGGAAAAGGACGGAAGCAATTTAGAGGTAATATACCCACATTTTGATGGAAGGCGAGGGGGAAACCCATTTCGGAAATACCACCCCCAGTAGACCCGATGTGGGTTCAAACCCCAATTTATCAGTCATTAGCAGACCAGTCTAACATGAGTGACAAACTGATCTGCTGATCACAGGGAGTTTGGGCTTTGAAATCCGGTCGGAGCTACTGAGGGTGTTTTTTTTCCGAAATAGTTTACCCACTTTCTTTCCACGCAAATTCGGGTAGATCACCACTCGGTTAAGTCTCCCGATTGCATGCCTTTCGACAGAAAATGTCTGAAGAAGTTTTGATAGTTTAACTCTATTCACTTTCAGCTAAAGTTGACAAGTCAAATGGACAAACTCTCCCGTTTTTGTTGACTAAACTTGGAAAATACTGTTGAACTCTGCTGGTGACGCTTGACAAATCAGCCCTCACATTACTTGTGTAACTGTGGATAGTTGGGGTGGTTTACCACGACAGGAGGTCTTAAACAGGTTGTTGGCTCCATCTGGGCAAGACATCTTCCCTAAAGTAAATCTGACAAACCCTACGTAACCAAGAGGTACGCTGGTTATGCAATTAATCTACTTTGAGGAAGTTGTTTACATGATTTTACAACCCTATTTTCAAAGGAAGGGCCAAATATGACGTCAATAAACGTTAATAAATCTAGTTTCACATCAAGTAAGGTTATCTGTCAATCTAAATATGAGCTATTTGATATTTTCCATACTTCAAATAATAGAGTAGTAAAATGTTTTTGGCCACAAAAATTATTTCTATAGTTCCAAAAAGGCCCTTCTTATGGACATTTCACTGAAGAAGCTCTCCATCACAAGAAATGGAACTACTTTTTAAATAAGCGAAAGCAGATTTTTTTGTAAGACTAAGAGCATTTAAAATAACGAGTCTTTGGCTAGCATGTCAAATAATAGGAATGTCGTTAAAAAAGTCTTTAATTATCTTGAAGTAAAAGCAGTATTTTTATTATATATATGTATATATGTGTGTGTGTGTGTGTGTGTGAGTGTGTGTGTGTGTGTGAGTGTGTGTGTGTGTGAGTGTGTGTGAGTGTGTGTGAGTGTGTGTGAGTGTGTGTGAGTGTGTGTGTGTGAGTGTGTGTGTGTGAGTGTGTGTGAGTGTGTGTGTGTGAGTGTGTGTGAGTGTGTGTGTGTGAGTGTGTGAGTGGGAGTGTGTGAGTGAGTGTGAGTGTGTGAGTGTGTGAGTGTGTGAGTGTGAGTGTGAGAGTGTTATATTGAGCAGTATTAAGAGAACCTTTTAACTAGACACTGCCGCATATCACTTAGTCTTTTATGGATGTGATTGTGACCTATGAATAAAAGGGGGAGGATGAACTAATCAACAAGGTTAAGTATAGGATGCCATATTGATATGTAGAACAACGCATCTGTTCCTTATCTACGTTATTATTTTAGTCAAGCACCAAATCTTACTACCCGTTAGGGTTATACGCCTATGTACTAATTACTCTAATGTGTTAAGCATGAAGGAGGTTGGATTTTGTGGAAGTGTACCAGCCTTTTTCGTGGAGAATGAGTGGAGAACCACCCTCAGAACACCCAACTGGGATCGATCCTCATCATTGGCAGTCTAATTTAATTCAAGATTAGTGTCTTAGACCATGCGGCCTCCGAAATGAGCTGCGTTGTTTTTGTCTGTCTCGTAAATCCAGTTGATTTTTTTTTGTGAACATATGTTTTAAGTGTGGGCAGTGAATACCTCACTTGTTCATCTTTAAAAATCACTAAACACGTATTTTAATTCGCTAAATATAATTATATCTCTCTCCATTAGCTAAAAATACAAATTGAAATTAATTATATGAAACACTTGCCAACATCAAAACTACCCCTGCATTTAATTGTTGGTTTTTTGTTGTCTAAAAATACATTATATAAGAAGAATCTTATTCCAGGTTATTCAATTGGGATTAAGTTCTATAATGAAAATAGATGAAGCGTAGAGACAAATGGACATCTGCGCCGGTAAAATTTGCTTTTATATGATTTTTGACTTCAAGATGAGGTTAAATTGACACAGAAATTTACAGAAAATTTAAATAACAGGCTTATGTTAAAGGTATATATTTTAAGCCTATCAAGTAGGCCCATTGTGATCATATTATTTCACATATAGCTTTATACTAGAGATCAAAGTTCAAATTTAAGGAGTTAGATATCAAAATCACAAGATAAAATATTCCATGTGACAGTATTTTTCTAATTGAACATTCTTATTCATTAATTAAAACAAAAAGTGAAAAAAAGTATATTATTATTGAATGCAAATTAGAATTCTAAATTAAATTTGTAATCTTTAAATATGACAATAATAATTTATAAGTGTTTATTAATGTACAAGAGAATAAACGCAAAGATATCTTAGTTTCATTTCATACTCCAGAGAGATCAACTCAACAATATAACAATTATTTTTTCAGCTTAAATTTAGTAGAAAAAGTTTCTTCAAAAGGAGCAATATTCAATTTAAAATAAATATTAATATCTTTCTAAGAACGAGGAATACTACATACTTTATTAAAATAACATAAATGTCTAAAAAAATTTAATTTGTTTTAATCTTTTCTATATAAGACATTAAATAAATATGTTTTGGTTAAATGGGATAGCGCAAATGATGTCTAAACCTATGATAAAACTGTGAAATGAGGTTCGAAAGTATAGATTGACAAAAGGATACTAAGTATGTGTTTTTGTTAACCCAACAGTAATTTTTAAATGAATTATTCAGGTGAATTATAATTAATATAGTTTAAATTCATCACAATCATGTTCTAGGTTGGATATTTTAAGTAATTGATAGTCATTATATAAACAAAAGAGTGCGAGTTTATTTTCCAACTAATTATAAAAAATTAACCGAAGAGACGCAATACATTCTTCCACTAAACCCTTGCAGTTTGGGAGACAAACTTATCCCCTAAAGGGAACAAAGTTTCAAGTAGTGAGTGGTCAAAAGTTTGCGAGAGGACTGGCGATTGAAACAACTTCCCTTCGATTGTATACACTAGTAGCCACAACGGATGAAATTACTTGACCCTTGAACTGTTTGCCAACAAAACTAGATAATTAAACCACTCTCACAGTGGCCCCTCGATTAACTATCAACATTTCAATTTGTGCATGAAAATCTTATGATGAAATATTAACATTTTCGAGATGATTGAGAACTAATTACGCTAATGGGTTAAAAATTGGGAAGGTTGAATACAGAGAAAGTGAACCAACATTCGTGTGGAGGGAGAGTGGAAAACCATTTAGGGACCTCACCTCCCCCCCACAGTTCACCTGAGCGAGATTTGAAACTCGATCTTCCCGTCCTCAGCAGTCTAGCTCAACATAAAACCAGCGCGTAAGCTAACTACGCCACCGAGGCAGATAGAAACACACTAACTTCATCCAAGAATGATGGGGTCTTTGAGTTATGGTAGGGTCTAATTTTCACAGAAAAGTTATTTTAGAAGTTGTAAATACACTTTTTTTGCGTTAAAATTTTTCAGTATTTTATCAATGCGATTTTATTGTCATTAATAATATACATCAACATTGACAGCTAGATTTATCATGGCCCTGACGTATGAATACACAAAAGAAAACTTTTCTAGCCAAAAGATATACTCTTTATAATGAAAAGTGAACTTTATACTAAAAGCAAACGAATAAACGTTTAGGAAATCAGGATTTTGCTTTGGATCGTTAAGTTAAGTGGCATGTAGAAGATTGCCAGGGTAATTCAAGATGATTAAAACTGTACCTGTGATATGTTCCCCTACTCAAGGTTCCCAATTTGACCAACTATACATAGTCTCCATCTCGCACGTAAATTATTTTTCATTTATAACTGAACCGATGAAATACTATGTGTTGTAACAAGAACTATTCAGTTGTAGAGTAGGGCCCCTACACGATCAGTCATAATTTCAGTATTAATAAAGTATTAAACAATATCTACAGTCTTTGGTGGCAATACTGATGCACTGATGGCCGGCCGGACTAACTATAATAATGATGGGATCCGATTTTTCTGATCACACTAGTCTCAGTCCATTAGTCTTGCAAGCGGTGAAAGAGACTGACACTGACTGACCATATGCGCGCGCTCGTCAGAATTTCTTTCAGTCTCAGTACTAAACCTTGACTGCCCAAGCCTCTCTCTTATCATGTTAATAATAATAATAATAATAATAATAATATTTAGCACCACGTCTTACTACCCGTTCGGGTTATACGATTTAAGTGCTAATTACTCTAATGGATTAGGAATTGGGAAGGTTGAATTAGAGGAAGTGAACCCGCATTTGCGTGGAGGGAGAGTGTAAAACCATTTAGGAAAAAACGCCTTCAGTTCACCCGACCGAGATTCGGACCTCGATCTCCCCGTCCTCAGCAGTCGAGACCATCCATGTTGTTGCACGTTGTATGAAGGAGCTGAGACTGATACAAATAAAGATACGAAGACTGACCGTGTAGGTCTATGTTGCTAACACTGATCCATACTGACAGTCAGACCGATCGCGTAAGGAAGTAATATTATAATGTATTGGTTTGTTTAATTGGGGAGGGGGGAGTGGGGCTGACTTTTCCAATTTTCTTAAGATAAAAATAAATATGACATTTCAAAATAAACAATTCACTCAAAAACATGCACTTTATACTTTTAACATAACAAAAACTTACAAATAAACATATCAATTAACATCTAGTGTTGCCAAAACTTTATCAAGAAATTCATTTCTTGAAGTGCGAGCTTACTAAGTCAATTAAATTGTTACATTTTGTTATTTTAATGGTATTATTCCTACTGAAATTTTACATTTTTAACCAGCCCAGGTTTATAAATTGGATTTGAGGTTCGTAAGAAAAGTTTGAATTATGACTAAAGAGAAACAAGATCCAATATATCTATAATTTATAAATAATATTGAAAAATAACAATTAATAAGTTGATTTGGGGAGAAAATATAATATTGAACGTGACCATACCACTTAATTTAACTAAAGACTGATTTAGAAATTATGTAACAAATAATTAGTTAAAATTTGTGTCTAGTCTTCTAAGCGTATAACTTAACAGAAATTTGCCTCTATAGCATATCCATATAATCACCTTAAAGTAGTTGTTTGATGAAGCCATGCTTTGAGCTTGGGAGACTTTGTGAGATTAAACTTTATGGTACAGCGCCTGCAAATACTTTATCTATTATCTTAAAATATACATCTACTAAAAACCAGTAAGATTTGTGAAACCAAGTAATAGGTTTTTACATTTTTGTAGAAACACTACGCCAAATATCATAAAGGAAATAATATACAGTGTTACTTACTTACTCTATAGCAACAGGAGCTAGGAACATTGTTACAAAAAATTGAGAAAAGATAAACATTTTTGTCCACCAAAGAGCATAAGATTCAAATTCAATTTTATAGACCTGAATTTAAAAGTATATATATTGGAGAATAGAGCAGAAATTCTTGGTTTTGTAAAAATATGCTTCAAATAAAATATTATTAACTTTAATATACTACAATTTCACAACTACTCTTTTTTCGTATCTCAAATAGATGAGGAGAGATTATGAAAATTAGAAAATTTCCCTTATGTTAAGTAGCCTCAAAGCCGTTTTTACAGTAAAATGAGAATTTCCATCTTGTTTATAATGATAAACAGTGTCTAAATACAAAACTCAATCAAAATGGTTGAAATGGGTTTTTAGAAAAAAATATTTTTTTTTTATCTTTGTCGTTTAGAAAACTACCCTTAATTTTAGGGTTAGATGTCTAATTCCAAAAAAAACTCTGGGGGTGTGTGGGCATTATGAAAACCCCAGATACAACGTTTGAGTCCAATGGTAAAATAGTTTCAGCTCTAGCCCGAGGTACATACAGATGGACAAACAGAAGGAATTGCGAAAACAACTTATCTGGTTTCAGGAGGTCATGAAACGTCGACATTTACCAAAATCCCAAGTTCTTTTTAACGCTCACAATACCTTCCCTCCAGGGTGTCGAACGAAAGTAAAAACACGGGTTTTTTTTAGTAAGAACAATCTTATGCCAAGACATGCAAGTTCTTCACTTCTTTCTTTCTTTAGACACCTCAGAGAAAAAGTATTGGGATCGTCAATAAAATCGAACTCAAGTCTGTTTGCCTGTACCTGAGGTTAGAGCCGAAACTATTTTACAGATTGTGATCAAACTTGGTATCTGAGGTTTTCATAAGGTTCTCTTGAGGGATTTTTGGAATTAGACATCCAACCTTTAAATTAAGGGTATTTTACTGAATGGCAAAAATAAAATAATACAGTTCCTCAAAATTCGCTTTAACGATTTTGATTAAAATTTATATCTAGACATTGTTTATTATTACAAACAAGATTAGAACTCTCATTTTCATATGAAAATGACTTTGAGGGTACTTTACATAAGGGAAATTATCCAATTTTCAGTAAAGCTGCATATTATTTTATTTATAATATTTGGTGTAATGTTTCTACAAGAATGCATAGAACTATTATCTTGTTTCACCAATCTTACGTTTTTTTTAGTAAATGTCTATTTTCAGATAAAAATGTGAGAAAGTTTATGTGGTGCATAGTACCATTTCCCCCCCTCCCTTTTTTTAAGCATATGCCACCAGTGTTTGTCGACAAAACATTCCTGGTCTTCTAACCGGCGGTAGCAGATACTAACCATCTTCTGAGATTGGGCCATCATTTAGGTGCGATTATCTTGCCCCAATAAGATGTGATGATCATTATATAATTCCAGTGGAAGTCCTAAACCTAGCCTAAATTAATTAACCGGGCGACCATTGGGACAATTCCCCCTCAGGTAAAATACCTATGGTCCCAATGGTAATAAAACCCAGGACCTATAAAGTCGTAGCTAAGAATACTTATAACTAAAACAAGATTACAGGCAGGCAGTTTTTCACTCATGAATCTATCTCGCAAGGATGTGGTTCATTCTCCACCGAGTGAACTGGAGATGTTTTGTTCTGGAATTTTCAGATACTCACCCTTTCGTCAGTAAATATTCAGAATATATTTGTGATCTTGGACGATGAATGGATTGAATTTCTAGCTAATGTTTTGACATGCGTTTAACAAGAATGTGTTGTGGTTGGGGGTAGGGGAGTTGGTACCGGCTTCGGTGGACGTATGGTCTATAAGGAGTCACTCTTTCAACAGAGTGAGACTGATGATTTAGGGGAGACAAGGGTTCAAATTCATGTTGGGTATACTAAGGATACTTATCCCTTAAATAATGTTAACACCCCCTCCACGAAAATTCAGGGCCATTTATTTTAAATTCAACCCATCTCATCCCTAATACATTAGCGTAATAAATACGTAGGCGCATAGCCCGTACGGGTAGTGAGATGTGGTGTTAAAAAACCATGAGATTGGGAGATTAAGCACCCAAGACTGATTTTAAAACCTGTACTGATTGGTAAATGTTCACTCTACAAAGGCATCCAGTTATTAGTAGGAGAATCTGGAGGGGCAGTGCCAGTAACGGGGAGGTTAGGGTTGAAATTCTCGGCTAAGTAAGTGCCCGAAGGTGTTTTATTCTTCATGGTGTCTTACGTACTGTACATGCTAATGCAGATACATTTCCTCCGAATTCTACCTATACGTTGGCCTACCTATCAAACAGGCCATTATTTGTGGGGAAAAAACCCACTTAAACCACATAAATACGACACTGGACTTAATCCAAGAAAATTCAAAAGTTTTTGAACATCGTTTAACTACGCCCTACAGTTTTTTTCCATTTAATTCCCCTTCTAATATAGGCATATATTAAAAATGTATTTTTTTTATCACCGCGTCTTTCTACTCGTTCGGGTTATACGCCTATGTTCTAATTACGCTGATGGTTCTAGGGATTGGAAATGTTATGTTTATAGAAAACGTAAACACATCTGCGTGTACGGAGAGTGGAAACCCAATTATTAGAAATCATCCTCAGTACACCCGACCGAGATTCGAACTTTGATATCCTTGTCATTTGCAGTCTAGTATTAACACAGGAGTAATGCGTTAGACCACGCGGCCACCGAAGCCGGTAATAAGTTATTTGATTTTTTATCAATTACTTTACTTAAGGCTCTGTGAGGAAGGTGAATGAAAATAAAAATAAATATACACCCTAGATTGGCAAAGTTGAGGGTTCCGAAAACACCCTTAGTTTCCACAGGGTAGCTTAATTTCTACCAACGCAGCTCAATCATACGCCCAATTAACTTTAACTCCATGAGCGGTAGAATTAACACCAAATAAACAGAGTTCTAGAAAGCTTGTATTAATAATTCTGGTTTTCCTAAATTTGTACTTTTGAGTTAGACTAGTAAATAACCAACCATTTTTACATAAGTTACTTTAAACCTGGACCTTTGGTTTATCAACCCAATGTCACTGTATGATTTATGATCCATGTTCTAAGACACAAATTTTAATTTTATTTGATTTTTTATTTGATAAATAATCATATGCCAATATTTTTTTTACCAAACATTTAAGTAGCAACGTGATAGCTTCTATGGGTTCTACCTAGACATTTTTTTTTCATAGTTAACACTCTTAACAGTAGGGCTTATACTTGATTATTAATATTATTAAAATAGAAATTAATAATCGATATCAAAATTGACGGCTGAAGATAACACGACGTGACTTTTGGATTTATTAAAGTTGTGTTAAGTAACTTTTTTAGCTTCAAGAGACAGTCCCTTCCTACAAGAATCCTACTATACTAAGAGCAATAATAATAATAATAATAATAATAATAATAACAGGAATAATTTGGACACGTCCACATACCAATTGTAAATAACGATTAATAACATGGATAAAAAGACATATTTACAAATGGGATAAGAGGTATAAAAAACGGATGGTCATGTATGGTGAAGTAATAGAAGATAAATTAGTTGCGATCCGAAAACTTTCCTCACAATCTATTCTACGTTGTCTTGTTAAGACTTTTGAAAAGAAAAAAGAAATTAGAAAGATTAGTAACTTGAAGACTGAAGGGCGAACAACTTCAAAACAACTCCGTAAGAATTCATTAATTAAATGTAAGACAAGACAGATATGTACGGACAACCCCCTAGTTTCTAATATTACTTTGTAAAACAAAGTAAAGCTGTGTTAAGTTTACATAATAGGTAGACTAAATGTCAGGGTGGCAGCCGTTTCTCCTGGAGCGCTAATTTTAAACAGGTTCTCAATCATTAATAAGGCATAAAAATAATTTAGGTTGATTCTTTGTAGTAAAAGTTTCAATCATAGATTATTGTGAATCAGCCGTCCAACAAATTTTAAAATCAAGAGAAACACAAATCCTCCTTACAAACTTGACGTGAATCATTGCACTTATAATATAAATCACTGTATCTTGTATCCCTGCTTATATATTTGTATCTACAGTTCGACTTTAATAGGGATTTAAAAAAAAAATACAAGGATACTTTAATATGCCCAAAACTTATTGGATTGAACATTTTTATTAATACTATTTTAAAAGTATGATATTCATCAAAGTGACAGCTACGTATTACATTGTCTCATGGCTTTACTTTTGAATAAGTGAAAGTAAATCTTGTGACTTTTCCTAGTAGTCAGATAAGGCCTTAAATGAACTGTACTGGAATTTGTATCGAAGCATAATGGGGAAAACCTTAGGGCTTTAGTACATCCAACCTCGCCTTCACAATCAAACCAAACAATGGGTCTGTCATTTCGACCACGTGACCACCTGTAAGGATGTTGGAGTAGATTAAAGTCTTAAGAACTTCCAACAGGATATAAAGAGATGAAATCAGCGTGTTTTTTTTTGTCAAAGGTTGTTAGTTTTTTTTTTAAATCATGTTCAAGTTTCAAGTTTAAAAAAAATTGCTTAAGTTTTACTGGGTCATGTACTTATATCCAATATGAAGAAGATAACTGTATTCTTCGAAATTTTCTAAATAACCTATGAATACCAAGCATCATTATGGCAAGCTAGACCAGACGTATTGAATTAATAACTAGCCCTCTTCAACAAGACAGGAGTTGAGGGGGGTGCGGGGGGGGGGGCGAAGTGAAAGAAGAAGGATGGCGGTAGTTTTTTGATGGTGGAAAGGAAAGTATAGGCCAGAAGCGAAGGATGAAGAAGAGGGTATATGTCAAGAAAAAAAAGGAACACTTGTGAAAAAAAAGGAAGTTATTTGATTGGATCGTGCTGAAGTTGTCTTTATGCTATAAGAAAGAGCCTCATATCCAATATTTATGACATACACATTTTTCTATAAAGGTGTTACAACTTTAAAATAGAGATTGTTTTTGCCCACTAACATAAGATAAATTGACTGTCGGAAAAATAAATGTGAGATGAAAGAAATATTGATCAATAATGTGTGCTAAATGTGTTTAAAATACCTTTGGTATATTATAAAGATAAGATGTTGTTCCCTCTTATCACTACTGCCTTTAACTCCCCAAAGTTCGGCCAACCGAAAGATTTCGGAAAGTCTTTGATTTTCCCCTTCTTATCCGTTGTACAACCCTTATTGGAACCTTTTTCCCTTTCTTATTCCCCTATATTTTGTTCCTATTCTCCTGTCATCCCCTTTTGCAAATGATGTATATAAACGACACAAAGTCAACGCCTGAGGTATGTGGAATACCCAAGCAATATCATCTTGCTTACTTAGTCTAACTTTGGGACCATATTGGGTGAGGGAGGGGGTTGGAAAAGTGAGACTTCAAACAAAACCTCACATCCTTATAACCTCTTGTGTTGTAATTCACTTGATCCTACCAAGTTTGGAAAGGAAGGATATTGCGCTCAATTGAAGTTTGTGAAAGATAGATTCGTAATCTTATTGGTCTATAAGTGAAACATTCTCTATTTTGGGTCTAGATGTTAAACTTTGTTTTAACCAATGGAAATGTAGAGTCCATCTTTATGTCCAGGCACCGATTCCTTAGCTCATATGACAGAGCTTCTCGCTTCTGAAAGATAATATTTTATCATACTTTTCTTCAATCCAGGCTGCCTGGGAGAATAATTACTCTCTCTCTCTCTTGAAAACCTAGAATTTGGTTGTAAGACACTGACAGTATATCTGTTTACAATAGACTATTGTAATATTTTATTATTTTTTAGTTGAAGAAAAACTCGTTTGGTTGACTAAATAATGTAAATATTAAAAAAGTTGTTCTTACAAATAGCATTTTTATTTAAATATGTTATTGATCAAATAAATTTCATTACACTCAGATTACTATTTTTTTTTTATATTTCCCAAAAATTGTGTTCTAATTATCTGAAATATCTAACAAGTGTTTTACTATATTATCAATATTGAAATGAAGAGAATACACCAAACTTAAGTTACAAATTGTATACTTTTTTTAGCACTACGTCTTACTACCAATAGGGGTTATCCGCTTGTTTACTAATTACGCTAGTGATTTTAAGAATTTGGAAGGTTATATTTACAAGAATTGTACACGCATTTGCGTAGAGACTGAAAAATAGTTTTGGAAAAATCACTCTCAGAACACCAGACTGAGATACAAACCTAGATCTCCCCATCATCGAAAGTCTAGTCTACTGTGAGAGTAGCGCCCTAAACCATAAAGCCACCGAAGCATATCCTTCTGAATTGAAGGTTTCAAGTTCTATTCCGAGCATTGTCGGAAACATTTTACAATCGGTGGCGTTTGGGTTTCCCCTCTCTCAACGATGACTTGAAGGTCAGGAGACAGGATGCCATATTTGTTCTTGAAATAAGAATGATTGAATGAAATATGAGTCTTCATCTCTGAGATTAGTATGATTTGGGAGTGGACTGGCATATTCTAAGCGGACCGGGACTACAAATATGATAGCCCTTAGAATATATTATTATCTACCATTTAAGCTATGTCTCATTGTAATCTGAAGTGCTGAGGGAAAATATGTATTTCTTTATTGTTAATTAATGTAATCCCGAGTACATTCCAGCTACATTGTCGATATCTGTTTCTACTTTCTACTGGCATGAGTGAAAATGCTTCCGAATATTTACACAATAACTGGCTGTGTTTAGTGATATAGTTTAAGTAAAATGATCCGCTATTCGCTACTTGTGTATATGCTCTATAAACAACACCAATTAAGAATAAACTGGATGGTTTTACATTTATGCTGTCGTATATCTTAACAAATGAGTATTCTGGGCACCTTAGATTTACTCACTGGAACTTTTAATTAAACATTAATGAAAAAAAGTTTAAATGAAAGAATTTAATTTAATTTAATTTAAGGTAGTTACGGCACCCCAAATCAAACTGGTTCACCTTGATATCCCCTGGTATTCGAGTCCACCTCTGATTGATTGATTGATTCTCTTCCCATCCATCCGGAGATGGACACGTACTCGTCCCTTAAGCCGATTAGTGCTGTCCACGCCATCTGGTAGAAATCATATGCACTAGAGAATTTCATATGGTAAGGTTGATTCCTGTTTCCTTCCGCATTTAAATTATACGAGCGAACGATAAATAACTTACCGATTTGTCTGGAAAGATTAACACACACCTTACAAAGATATTTTAAGTGTCACAGTCGACTTGGTTTCGTCAGATTTACTTCCCCTCCGAAAGAAGTTGTGCTAAGGAATCTTAACGCTCAAGAAAAATACGTCAACCTCGGATGGGTTTGAAGCCAAGAACATCGGGTCCGGAGGTGAGCACTTCACCTCAAGACCAATGAGTTGTAAAATTAGTAAATCGGGTGTTTGTATACTCATTTGAATCAGGAAGTTGAAGTCAATTACTCCTCATAAAACATAAATGTCAAAGGCAGACTATCCCGTCCTGTTTAGTTTGTAATTCCGTTGTTGATATTCAATCAGTTTTAAGAACATTTACACTAAGTCCATTTTTTTTTTTTTATTTAGAATATAATATATTGAAGTGTGAAGTTCTTAATTTATATTACTAAATCATCATTTTGCTTCATTTTGGAGGAGAGGAAAAACTACCCTCAAAACACACATTCATTTGGTGTATTGGCCAAACACAATTTTATTTTAGCCGTGTTGATCCACTTTTTTTAAACTTAGTTCTTTAATATAATCATGAATAACATTAAAATCCCCTCAACAAAAAATCAAAGAACATTATTTTTTATTTGCCATATGATACCCTATACGTCATATGTATATGATATATGACAAACTTATACGAAAGCACGATTTTAGAATTCCGCAGAAACCACAAAAACTCTTTAATATTCAAAACTAAGAATTATTTATGTTCAATTTAACATATTTTATCAACACATTTATCTATAGATTTTCAAATTATTTTAAAACATTTTATAGTGAAATCTAGCCAAAATGTTTTATTTGCTTTTATTCGGTGTATTTCGTTCAAATAAAATTGCCATCGAGTGTGTGTGTGCCTTTTGTTTTTCTCTCTGCAAATATTGATTAAAAAAACAAAATAAGTGTCATTAATAAAAAAACATATATTTAAGAGGAAATTAAACATCTGCTTCATCCAGTCAATAGTAAAAATACCATAACACACACAAGAACCGCAAAGTAAGCATAAGTTAAACATACATTATATATATATATATATATATATATATATGGAGCTAGATCCCCAGGAACAATCATCTAATGGAATAATTTAATTTAATTTTAGTCATAACTGTTTACAGACGTCAAAGCGCACATTTCGAGCTCTATATTGAAACAAGAGTCATAACATACCTGTTTACTTTGTATGCCTGTTTTTATACTTTTGTTTAAACAATAAAATATACAATGATGTGAAGTTGTTTAGATATGGCGTCTAGTTTAGTGATCAAAAGCCAATGAACACAGTTCCCTCGACAAAAGTTACCTCAAAGCATTCAGTATTTTACCAGTATGAGGTATAATATATATATATTTTTGATAACTATTGTAACCCTATTGTTTAGATTTGAATTTTTGCCACTTTTAAGTTTTTTAGCGTTGACGAATACATTAACTGTTTTGAATAACTCAAATCGGTGGGCACGCTGATCAAATGTTTGGCTCATCTAGTCTGGTTTGCGGGTGAAGTGAAGGTGGTTGTCCAATTACTGGTATGGAGTACTGAGATACTAATTTCCTAAATGGTCTTCCATCCTCCCTCCACGCAAATATGGGAATATCTACTATATATTTCCTTCGTAATTTCCAATCTATTATTGTAGACCTAATTGAAATACGTATAACATAGACTAGTAGTAAGAATTTTAGAGATATATGAAAAATGATTTTTTCTCTATTTTGTTTTTTATACAGGCCTACTATCACATTTTATTTTTGTTTTTATGAAAGGAAAAAAATACTCATTGACCGTATTTGTCTCTTGTATAAGTTCGTAATAGGTTTTGAAAAATGTTACGCATGTACTTGGATCAAAATTTGGACACACATTCACACCAAACACAATATTATATACTTTTACATTTTCATTTGAGCCACCACTTGATAATATGACGTAGGATATTAGAATAATTCAAGGTTATACATAGCTGTAATAATTAAGTTGATGAATGTGAATTGAGAATTTATTTTGATTGCTAAGTTTTTTAATTTTATGATTTTGTCTTTATAAACTTGATAGTTAGTTGACAAACTATAATAACTTTCCTTGATTAGTTTGGACTAGGTTGAAGAGACTTTGTAAATATAATATAAAGTTAAACGTAATGTGATTAACAAATATGGCACTAAATCATTTAAATTTTCCATTTTTTTTAAATTCCAAAACTTTCCCAACTCAGTATACATATTTAATTATTTGCACTCCAGTTTCAACCTATATTTGAACGGTAAAACATAGTGAATAATATCTTGGCATTAATAGTGTGTATGCCAGTACTTAGTAAAAATATATTATTTTTATAAGCGCGTGGGCAGCCAGAACAGAGAATTTTCACCTTATAATATAAGACACATAACAATATTGTTCTCCCCCCCCCCCCCCCACAAAAAAAA
>CABFVX010000272.1:206465-301933 GCA_902151425.1 Timema shepardi | reverse complement strand
ATATATATATATTAGTTGGTTAAGGAAATAAAAGATGAAGTTTTAGATTAAATGTACCTAAATTTGTATGACTGTGTAAAATCAATTAGGGATACTCCCATGACTCAGTACACTTAGCTTGGATTCAAACACCGACCTATTAATCATTAGTGTAATAAGTTACAAGTAACAAATAATTGAACAGTATAACACTTGCCCTCCGTACTATTTGATCTCGTACGTCCAATCGCCGGCCGCCACCTCCACCCGCACATACACTTCCAAATAGGCCGACACGAGGTTTGAGCCAACGTCCACGAAGTAAAGAATATCACGCCCGAAAACGTGTGACGGTCACTACGTGAACTTCCTCCCTTTGTTCGTTGTTTCTGTTCCACGCCACGCCCTCTACCCCCTTTATACATTTTCCCACGTATTATAGTAGATCATACTAGTATTCTCCACGTCCTTACCGAACTCTTCTCTCTCACTCCCTCTTCTCCCTTCCCAATCTCCTTCTCTTTCTGAACACGTGATCAGGTATTTGTAATATATAAGTCTGCATTTAGAAAATATAGTTACTCATTGTATCACTTCCATTGGAAAGTGTAGGCGACTCTCGTTCGCTAGGTTTTGCATATATTTAATTTTTTCTAAATTCTCTTTCGGCGTAAGTAATTTCAACATTTCATAATTAATAGGTTGTAATTATTAAATTTAAAATGCTAGGATGCAGTAAATATTTCAAGCAGTTGGTTAGAATAAGGCTGAGCTTAGTTTTAATAATCTTTTTCTCTCTTGGTACTTTCACCCGAGCGTTAATGTAATTTTGTTTCACCGTTTGAAAATTTTTGCTTAGCGCAGTCATGTGGGCTATGGCCGTCTTGCGCATGGAAAGATGGCGTCGTTTATCTAATGGACATATTATGCTTAAACTTAACTTTTTGCCACGATAGATGGCAGGACACTTAAATTTCAAAACTTTGTATACTTTCATAAATTAAATTAACTGTGTAATTGACATATCTGCCACTAGAGGGCTAGTTTTAATGTTAGTGTGGAATACCATGCATCCACCGTGTTTCAAATTCCACGTAAAACTGTAAGTCCTCCATTTGATCTCAAAATCACCCCACCATAACACATTAACGTAAGTGCGTACAACCGAACGGGTAGTGAGACGCGGTGCTAATAATAATAATAATAATAATAATAATAATAATAATAATAATAATAATAATAGTAATAATAAATTAATGTTAATATATAAATATAACTTTCAGTTATTTCTGGACTGAGCGTGTATCGTCACCAAAAGATGGCGGGTCGCTTCAATTAGGTCTAAGATCTTTGGTGAATAGTATTTTTTGATAGATTCAGTAACTGTCCAAATGATTAAATTCAGATGGTTTAACACTATTTTAATTCCAAAGTATGACCCAGATCATACCTGGGAACTAAAACAATATTCAAATAGATATGTTTGTATTGTTAAATTCTAATCCTAATCATACCCTGTGCCATGGGATTTATAGGCCACATAATGGCATGTTGCTAGGCAAGATCCTATTTATTCTTATACATTCTTGACATGTCCTGGCTATTTCATTTTTTAAAGCAGGCCAAGTAAATGAAGGTTATCCCATCACGCAGATATGGTCCCATAGCTACATTTTGTAGGGTTGATAATGGTTTTCTTTATTGGTTATAGACAATAATTTTCGGTAAATTTGGTAAACCTGAACCTTTCTGGAGTTTGTCTAACGCCCTCTATGGAGTTTGAGCTCTACTTATGTTAATCATTGATATTAATTGTGCTTTTCTCGGACATTAGAACTTATATTTTGATTTTCTAGTTGAAATGAAATCAAGCTATATTCCTTTTACTCCCTGGTTATTATTTTTAATAAAAGGGAGCTACACCAGCAAATAATATTAGCTTATGTCAAGACCATTATTTGCGTAATCACCGATAAAGGCCTTTAAAACCTTTTACACAACATATTAGTTGTAAATAGAATACATTAGATGAATATTTAAATAATAGTGTCATGATTGTATAAATATATATGATATCTGTATTTTATATTTAATAGTAATACACTAAAGAAGTTGTTCCTAAACTTTTCCATAGCGTGGAATCTCTGAAGCGAACGGCGGCCCCTTTAATCCCCCTTGCCATGCGAAGTGAAAATAAAAACCTACATTGGCTAACACATTTCTAGTATTCTTCGTAATCCATTTCATTCTGATAAAGGAAAAAAATATGTTTATTTGGACATAAATGGAAATAAACAGATCGCTAAGCAAATTATGAATAGCTAGTATTTTTTAAACTATGTGAAAATAAACATAGATAAGTGGTATGGTACACCGCACATACTTTTTCTTTTTTTCTCTCTCTCTAATCTAAAAATAGTTAATTTCTCTTCTTATGTATAGTACCCCCAAAATCATTTTCATGGAAAAGAAAAGTTATTATTTTGTTTAAAATGGTACAGTCTCTAGATAAAAAAAAGTAATAAAATTCCATACTGTGTATTTTTAGAAAAAAACAATTTTTTTCTCTTTTTGTTCTTCAAGTACCAGATATCAAATCATTCAAAAAAAACTCTCAGGGTAACTTTATAAAAATCTTAGATACTAAAGTTTTAGCCTAATCGGTACAAGATTTCAGCTCTAGTCCGACATACAGACAGACGGGTTCACAAAACCAGTTTTTCCGTTTAAGGTAGTCATTAAACATAAACATTTATCAAAAGATCATGTCCGATTTTATGGAAGATCACGATACTTCTCTCTTCAAGGGGTCAAGAGAAAGTAAAAGAAACTCAACAATATAGATTCGTTTAGTGGACTCCCAGAGGACTCTTGGAGGACCTCAATTTGGGAACCAAGGGAAATAGCTTAATGCATTTCATTAGTAAATTAACGCTGTGTTGAAAAAGTTATATAGAGCGATAATTTTTTCCTATTTAATTGGTCTATCCAATTAGTTAGGTAATTGAATTAGAATGGATTATTATTTCTCGAATATAAAAAATACCTAGGGACAAAATAGCTTTCAACAAATGCCTAAAACTATTTTAGTAAATCAGTTTGAACTTTTCCCCCCATTTAACCAAAAATACTCTTGAGGAGGAAAATAAAATTATAAGTTATAATTTTCATATAACTTTTCTAACCATAAACTTATGTATACATACGTATATATATATGCATATGTACGTTAAGTCTTGTGATCTGCAGATGTTGCTTTAAATAAATAATATTAATACCTATAAATATTACTAATTATATAGTATAATTTTATCAATGTTGGACGCAAATAAAGTTTTAGTAGACTATATTTAAAAAGGTACTTTCGACCAGAATCTTAATATGTGTATGCCTACCACAAGCTATGTATTAAGATAACTAGGATATACTAATTATATTAAATACTTAGCAGACCTCAGATTTAAAAAAATATCTTTATCAAATGTTTTTCAAATATGCTAAAATTACAGGCCTAAAGCAATTGACCCTTTTCATTTAGCTTGGGAATGCAGAACCATGGGAAAAATCTGTTATCTTCAAGAATAGAAGCACGTTGATCAAGTTATACCTTTTATATAAACACCTACTATATAATTTTAACAGTTATCAAATATCAATAATTTTTACATCATTCGATAGAAAACTGCCAGCTTCATATTAAAAAATAAGAAAATGTAACACCTAATAAACATTGATACATTATCTTAGAAGAGATGTTGAGAATATTACTATAAACATTACACTCGTTCTTGAGAAAACTGATATTTCCAAATGTATGATTATCCTGCAAGACCTGTCCAGTAGCTAGTGCTATCCACGTTTTGTGTTATACATCTGTTCTTGTTGGCGCGTAAGGATACTTTGGTCGGTTGTGAAGCCACGCCACGACTTTCACTCTCCCGCCCACCATCCCACAAAATAGATTTTAGATGTGCACTCTACAGGGCAAAGGGCCTTAAATGCTTGAATAAATGATTAGAATATTTTAAGGATATATGATCTTGATGCAAACGCGCACACATTTATATAATACTTTGTTTTATTTGTAAAGTACACGATATATAACATTTTAATAAAACATCAACGTGATTATTTAATCTAGTTCTAAACTAAGTATGGTCTATTCTACGTCTACAGTTTTGCAGTGCACGTTAGTCAGGGTGAAAGGGACGGGGAGATGGTAGGGGGGTAGTGAGGGTTGTTTTAAGGGATGGGAGGGTACGAAACACCCCTTAGCGTAATAAACAGGTGCGCTGCGTGTGTATAAATTACCTGCTCCGCTGTTTTAACGAGTTCCCTCATGCTAACCTCTCATTGACGAGACAGGACTGAAAGTCGTACCCTCCCCCCTCCTCCGTCCCTCTGCGGACAAATGATAGACCACTCAAGATGGTCTCTTTACTTGTAACTTCCCTCCCCCTCCCTAGACTCTCATGGGCAAGTGACCTCTGGTGGGGTTCCATTAGGCCATTAGATGTGTGTCGCACAGGAAATGGACACGCCATATTCGTTTTACCAGGAAAGGGAAGGTGGACCTATTATTTCGTTTTATTTGTTGGTTATAAAAGTATTCGATGACTTGTCTCCATTGAAAAATGGTGAGGGTAGAATGAAACTAGGTCTAGGTGCCTTTAATTGGATCAAAGTTCGTGGATAAAATGGTTCGTGGGTAAAATGAAGTAACTTTATTATAAATAAGGCTATTGTCGGATAAACGAGACGTTAATCGCCAGTGGTTTATAGTAGTATCTTACTAATTACCTCTTAGATAAGATGAAAGTGTAAAAAAAAAATTGTACAAAAGGTCGGTGTCTTAGCAGTTTTTATAGAAAAACGTTTGGCAAAAATAAATTAAACATCACTCTAATATGAAGAAACACAGATATTTTCTTCACATGGTGACCTCAACAGTTCTTGAATATCCATCATCATAGCAGCATTAGATGACACACATTTTAGGCGGAAAGAAAAATGTGTCATTAAATTCCAGGACACTCTTTACAGATATTAAGGAACTGTTGAGGTCACCATGTGAGGAAAATTAAATTATGTTTCTAATGAGGAAATAAATTATTTACTTTGACAAAAAAAGTGCCGATACAAAAACTGAAAATACTGAACTTTTATTGCGTCCCCTGCACTCTCATTTTTTTTATTAGTTTTTAATTATTATTCCTACTTAGCTATATTTAGCGAAACGGGATAACCTGTCACTATAATATACTATTATAATCATGCTGAATCCTGTAGTGTAAAATGATTTAAATGATATCAAGTGATTCCCTTTTGGAATCATCAGAATATGCATTTAGCCATCGCCAATTATATCATTTGTTTTTAAATTGCTCTTATATTGCTTAAATGCTTGGGCTAGGTGTATGAAATAAGGTGTGCTTTAATCAGGCTTGGGTAGGTACGTGTACTATACTGGATATCATCTCTGAGGGAACTGCATGGCTCTGCATTATCTTGTGTGTTTTTTTAAGACCAGGTTTTTCTACCCATTTGGGGTATACGCTTCTGTACTAGTCATACAAATGGTTCTAAGGATTAAGAAGGTCATATATATAGGACGTGACCTGGCATTGGCGGGGAGGGAGAATGAAAAACTACTCTCAGTACACCCGACCGAGATTCAAACCCGGATCTCCCCGTCATCGACAGTCTAGTCTACTGCGATAGTAGCACGTTAGACCACGCGGCCGCCAAAGCAAGTTTTATCTTGGTTTCATGTGGTCCATATTCCCTTGAATATGAGAAACGCTGGTTCGTCGGTGTTGCCTGTAGCTCTACCTTCCGAAATAATTAAAAGTTATGAGATTTTAAAACTGATAACCGAGAGAGGGAGTGAAGTAAAATATTTTCCCCACAGGACCTGAGGTCCTTTCAGAAGTGATATCAGGTATAAATATCATGATGTTCCGGAGACTAGCCCGATTCCTGATTAGATTTATACGACTACCTTCATAACAAAATTCGGGTAAATTTCTCTGAAATTCTACTTTAATCATTCCTACCTCATTAGCTACAGGCCGCCGCCTGGGTCAGCGAGAAAGTATCAATCACCATCAGGCCCCACGGCTTAAAATACAATGGCCTGTGTCATTTTCGTTTTCTGAAACTATCCTTTTCTATTCTGTCAAAGCCTATAATCACTTTCGCCCCTCACCTACAATTAAACTTTGTCATGTCAATAAGAAATAAAGAACACTACGAAACTTCCAATCTAAAGGTAAAAGATTAAAGCTCGCTGTGAGTTCTAATGTACCATAAAACTGCTCTATGTGTTAGAGGAAGACTAAATTTGAGCGTCATTACCATCAGGTCTAGCCTCATAGCTCCATAAAAAGGCATAAAATGTGAAAAATAAGCTAAAGTCATTTTTTTACAGAATTTATTTTTATTAATAAAATACAAAATATAGTTTTGTTAAGGAATAACAGCCTTGTCAGAATCTTTAGACTTTATTTTGCGAGAGGTATGTAGGATTTTGAATGAAATGAGGCATCGTAGATTTAAATATTGCCTTAACGGTATAGTTCGCTTGTGGATTCATACCATGGAGTAACTGCTGTATATATCTGCACAGAAATTTCTCACTAATTGGGGGGGCCCCCTTAATTAAGACGTGTACAACCCGGGCGTTCCAGTAAATAAGTCACAGTTGAAGACAAAATAAAGTAGGTTTGCTAGTTGGATTAAGAAATGCCTTTCTTCCATCCAGGATATAAATATTTAATAACGCTGTTGAGAAAGAGACGAGGACGGTAAAATTTAGAAGCAATGTTCCCACATTTGTTTGGCTAACCTTTTGGTGTGCACGAGCCTCAGTTCTCCCAGACTGGATATAAACCCTCCCAACCTCCCAGTCACCCGCGAGACAGACACGATGGACCGGAAGTTGCATTGGCCACCACACCACGGGGACAGATCCCAAAGAGTTAATTCAACACTGTGTAAGTGGAAACTCACATTTCACCAATGAAACATTTTTTGGCCGTGCCAGGAAACTAATCGGAACCCTTAGATCAGCAGACTGACCCGTTACCGACTGAGCTAAGGTGTAATACATATATTAATTACTTTCAATCAATGTTGGTGGTAAAAAATGGGCGTTTTATGAAAAGCAAGGTTCATGTGATAAGAAGTATTCACTTTGGATACATTCTATCAATACCTATATAAAAACACTTATAATATAGTAAAATAATATCAATGTTGATCACAAAATAGATTAATGGTACAGACTGTCTCTCAATTTTATCTTAGAATAGACATTTACTAAAACCCTCGTAAGATTTGTGAAAGGCAATAATAGGCTTATACATTGTTGTAGAAACATCACACCAAGGATCATAAATGAAATAATATAGACCCCTACACTGTTACTTACTCTATGGAATTAGTAACTATAAACACTGTTAGAGAAAAATTGAGAAATTGTCCAGCAAAGACCATAAGAATCAAATTCATTTTCAAATACCTGAATTAAGACGTATTTATATTTGCTTATAGCCCCGATATCATTAGTTTTATAAAAATATATTTCAAATAAAAGATTGATGTCCCCTACAGAACTACAACTTTACAATGAAAGTTATTTCATATCTCAAATACTTGTGAAGAAATTACCAAAATTAGAAAATTTCCTTTAAGTAAATTACCCTCTCGAAGCTATTTTTACGAGTAAATGATCATTTCCATCTTGTTTATAATGATAAACAGTGTCTAGATATATAATTTAATTTTTAAAAAAAGTGAATTTCGAGAAAATATTTTTTTCTTATTTTCCCCTTCAGTAAGTTACCCTTAAATTTAGGGTTGGATATCTTATTCCACAAACCCCTCGGAGGGAATCTAATAAAATCCACAGATACCAAATTTTAGCCCAATCATCGGGCTTTAGCCTGAGGTACAGGGAGACAAATGGATAAACAGATAGATAGCATTGCGAAAACAGCATTTTTTGTTTTAGGGGGTCGACATTTATAAAATTTCGAGTTAGATTTTTGTTTTCCAATCTCAATACTTTCTCTCAGATGCCGAGATACGGTAATAAGTTTGAATTTTCTAAGACTGTCTTTTTACTGGAATATTTCCATATTTAAGTAGTATTATGAGAATTTTCTCTAAAAAAAACACAACGCTAAGAAAACATATTTAACCACAAATTCTCGAATCCAAAACCAAGCCCGATAGCTGCTTGTTCCACCCAAAAGTGGAAAATATTTGAGCTAGGGAACAACTAATCATGTATATTTTGTTTATTCAATGGTAGTAATACTGTATCTACAGAAGAAATTAAAAACAAACAAAAAACAAAATGGAAATAATGGCAACTGGTATGAAAAACAAACAAAACAAATTAAAATGAGATTGGATATATCTAAATGAGGAAATATTATGTAAAAGATATAGTTCATAAATATATAAACGCAAACGTTCGTTTGTTTTACTTGAATATCGTATCTAAATTTTAACATAGACGCCGGGACTAATACGAGTTTTTTTTTTAAGTTTTGTGAAGCTATGGAGTGGTTCTTTTATATAATATCACCATAGCTCAGCTTTCTATCCAATTGAGAAGTAATTAAAATCTTCTGGGTGGATCTACATACGTACATACAAATAATATTAGACTTTATTTCTTAAACTATCCATTATCTAAATTTTATTTGCACCAAACCTATTTTAGGAATATCTCGGAGTCCTGCTGGAAATTGATTAAATAATTTGAGAATGGCAAGTCTCATTTCTTGTTTACTATAAGAATTTGAATAATTTCAGATTTTATAATAAAAATAATCACAAAAGTTAAATTTAGAACCTATTTTGTGTTTGATCGCAAAACACTATAATAAAAAAAACCATGCTTGCAAATAACAATTACATTTAGTTATTATCATTGGTGAATTTTTTCAACTGACAAAAGTATAGGAATTTTTCAACAGATATATATACCCTACCCGTACCCCTGAACCCAATCAACTCATGGTCCACCAATATAATGCACTTTTCGATATTGATCACCCGTGAACATATAAACAAAGTGAATGGGATTTCACTATGTTTGTGTGTGTACAAAGGTATTTTTAATTACAGCGCCGCATCACACACAACGATCCCGAAATAGCTTTATTGTTAATAGTATGCAGTAGCTGCCATTTGTTCACAACAAATAATTAATGAATAATTTTCACTATGCAAACATTAAAAACATGTTTTTGTTTAATTTTTTTTTAGTACCGCGTCTTAATATATGTTCAGGTTATCCGCTTTTGTACCAATTTAAGATAGTGGTTTATGAGATTGAGACGGCTATATTTAGAGGAAATGTACCCGCATTTGAGTGGCGGTAGGGTATAAAACAATTTTGTAAGAACCACCGCAGAGTAGACCCAAGCAAGATTTGAACCTCGATCTCCCCGTAATCAGCTGTCTAATATACTGTGAGTGTAGCGCGTTAGACCACGTGGTCACCAAAGCAGGTTTTGTTAAAATCGTTCAGCAACTAAGATATCCCCTGAACGTTTAAGCACTATGTCCTATTGAGCCAAATCCAAACCACAGCCCACGACCCATTTCATCCATCCCGCCAGTCTCAATCTAAAAAAAAAAAAAGCATTTTTAAATAAATGATAGAAAAATACGTATCCTTAGTATGTTTTATCAAATAAATCTTGGTCCCAAAATAGGCTTACTCTTTTCACTAATTGTATTGTTAATATGGCTATTATTATTATTATTAGTCACTGCGTCTTACTACCCGTTCGGGTTATACGCACTTACGCTAATGTGTAATGGTAGGGTGATTGTGAGATGAAATGGAGGACCTGAGGTATAACGTGGGATCTCAACCACGTTGAAACTGTATTGTTTATAGCCCATTTTGGTGGCCGCGTGATCTAGAGACTCACACTAGCAATAGACTAACTGGATAGTAATGGAGAGATCAGGGTTTTAGTTCCAGTCGGGAGTACTAAGAGTGGTTTTTCCTAAATGTTTTCCCACTCTCCCTCCACGCAAATGTTTATATTTGGAGTAATTGGCATGAAATATAATATTGTATAATTTGTTTAGAGTTAAAAATTATAACAAGGAATTATTAACAACTAATGAATAAGCAAAGATAATTCATAATGTCTCAAGGAGGGACAGTAGAGATATCGAACTCAAAAAAGAATTGAATATATTTGTAAAATATGATACATATCAGTAGATTTAACAACAACGAATGAAGACGTTAAGATACCTAGGGAGTATGAAGAATGCCAAATAAAGGTATGAACAAATAATTAAGGAATGAAAATAGCTGTAATGTCTGATGACACCGTAGCAGTATCAACAAATAATGGAGAAACGAAGACATCTGTAGAGTTTGAAGGGTGGCATATAAATAGTACAACAAAGAATAAGGACGTTAATAGTCATGTAAAGTATAGATGAAGCACATTTTAGGTATCAAGAATAATGAAGAAGCGAATATTCCTACAATGACACAGTTGCAGTGTTAGCAAATAGTGAAGAGGCAAAGATACTTGTTAAATATGTGAGGGACGGACTAAAAGTATCAACAACGAATGAAAGAGAAAATATAGCTGCGGGGTCAGAAGTATGCCAAATAGAGGTACCTACCAAAAAAAGAATGAAGACGTGAAGATAACTGTGAGGTCTGAAGAAGACACAGCAAAAGCATCAACCACAAATGAAAAAGCGAAGTTACCAGTAAAGTTCGAAGAGAGAACAGTAGAAGTATTGAATGACCTGAAGTGGTAACCTTGTACGTTACCCTAATGGTCGTTTTACGGTAATCTACAGTTCCTCCTCAAACAATGGGGGAATTTCGATACAGGTGGAATTAGACGGGTAGTAAAAGATAAAGGCGAGAGGAGATACGGTGTTTAGAAAGCTCGTCCAATTAGTAGAAGTCTCTTCAAGAGAAACCCTTAGCGGTGATAAGTACAGGCTCTCAAAACACTAGCCATGGTCATCCAATATTCTAGTTTCTCGCTGTCTTCACATAATAGAGAGAGAAAAATGAGAGAGAGAAGATAAATTCGAAACAAAAGATAGGGAAAGGAATAAGAAACATCAACTATAGAGAGAGCAGCACCAAATGAGAGGATACCAAAATAAAAGAATATAAGGCATAGACCAAATTGAATAGGACATTATACTGTAGAGTGTAGGGTAACGAAAATTAAATAAATAAATATATATAAACAGAACCACCGTTAACTAATACGAACAGTATGAATACAATAGAAATATGAGATTATATGAAGTAATACAAGAGAAATGTGTAAGATAAAAAAGTTAGCATAAAAGAAAGATACGTGATAGTGAAGAAAAATGAAACTAATAAAGAAACAGTAGACCAGAAGAGAAAGTAGTTTAAAGAGCAACGAAGATAAAACAGAAGAGACACAGTAACCCAAATAAAAAAAGAAGAGATAAGCAAGACAAAAAGACAAGAAAATCGCCGTTCAAAGGAACCAAATACTTTCAATTTAATTGAATAGTGCCTGCGCGCGTAGGACAAGAGTGTATGGTCGGTTTCGTCCGATAGAAGGTAGCAGCTTTATCGTTGATTATTAACGGTGCGAAGGGAGGAGGTGGCAAAACACAGGGGGGAAAAAAAGCGTCCATCAAACACTTGGCGATTTTTCTCTACTACCGTTCATCTTCACTTCTCTTTTTCACCCTTTTCTCTCCCACAATTTTCTACGAGAGCTCAAGAGTGAGAGGACCAACAAGCCCATGAACTTTGATGACTTCACAGGAAGGGAGCGAAATGATTAGGATCCAGAGGAAGATGGTACGTAACCGGCCCCGCCCCCCCTTCAATTCCCCTTGCCCATAGATACCCTTACACCCACGAATAACAACGGTGAGGAAAAGGGTCGTCAATAACAAACACTTTGAGTCTCCACGAGCGTCGATGGTCGTATAGTCGTGGGTTTAGTACTTCACGCCTCAGGGTCGAATTCTTGTGTTAGTGATGTGCGTAATGATGAGTTTCAAATTGCGACTTTATATTAATCTACATCCTGAAAAATAGTACCATGGCTTTCCAGTAAATTAAAAATATAAATTTGGCATGAACAAATTAAATTAAAACATTCCCAAAAACAGAAAAGGTTATACTGCACAAAATATGTATATTTATTTATTTTGTCATCTGCTAACGCTCTAGTCGTGTTTAGATAGACTACTGATGACGGGGAGATCGAGGTTCGAATCTCAGTTGGGTTAACTGGGTGGAGTTTTTCCAAAATGATTTTCCATTCTCCCTCCACGAAAATGCGGGTTCTTTTCCTCTAAATTCAACCTTCCCCATTCATAATCTCTTAGCTTAATTAAAACTCAAATGTATAACCCGAACGGGTAGTAAGACGTGGTGCCTAATAATAAGTAATAATGTATTTTGCCCTTGACTTGTTAACATAGAGAGAGGGTTATGAAACTACTTAACTTTTATTAATGTGAACTTTTTGTTAAGAAGATTATCAACTTGTCTTTAATATCAATACGTTTAAATCTTTTGTTGGCCGGATTTTGTTTGGTTTGGACAACACTTTCTAGAATTATAGATTATACCATAACAAGACCTAAATTAATATATTTTGGCCTAAGAATAACCTAATATTACACCTCTAGCACCTACATATCTACAAAATGTATACCAGTACAAAATTATATCCAAATAATGAATATTTGCATCTAAACTACCAAGAACCTATCAAGGCTTTTGTTCGATTACTCACCGAGATGGTGACAGATAGTTATCTTTATTAAAAATATAAATATAAAAAATAAAGAAAGTTTTTAAATACTCTACATTCAAACATCTACAAAATAAATAAACCAAATAATTGCAGTAGTGATGGTAAAATTTACGTTTAAAAATGAAAACAAAGGTCCCAAACAAAAATTTAAATCAAGCATAGTTGTAGTTTATTTTATACATAGTAAGGGGGAGATGATCTTTTAAAAGTTAATAATAAAAAAAGTTGTACATTAAAGATCACAAAGAGCCCTCTATAACATTCTAGCCCCTTTCAAATGTGCACGTGTTAACTTCAGCAGCACTTGGTCTTTTTGATGAATAGATATTTCTCTTCTTAAAATGATTGCTCATTTTAAATTCGTTTGTTACTCCCTGATCCAATCAAAAAATACAAAAGATGTAATCTCGTTAGCAAGCTGAACATGTTTTCTTGGCTCAATTAACGGAAGAATTAATTAAGTGTAAACGCTATCAACTTTAATTAGTTTCAAAGCACTTTTATTAATTGAGTTTTCACTTTCTGCTTCTTCTTATTCTTCTTCCTAAGAACACACTGTACCTATTTGTCTTACCTTTGCAACTTTTGAAACTCTTTAATATTTCATCTTATAATTTAATTCTCGTATTTAATTTTTGTGAGAAAATACTCTCGTGTGAAGGAAATTCAAGTATTTGAGATACAGAGAACTTTGTCTGGCATACGTTTTGACCACTGAAGTGGGATGTAAATCTTGGCATTAAAGTTATAATACTATCGCTTTGGCAATGCAATATTGACTTCAACTGACTACAACTCTTATCCAAGTTTATACTAAAGTATTTCGATAAACATAACCAAATTCTGTAAACAATTTTCCACATTGCCACTTCTTGTCGATATTATTGGCAAAACAAGAATGGACCAGAATTCACGTGGTTAACTACTTTGAAGATATGAGATCTAATAAAACCCTTGCGGATTAAATGTGCTGTACTGAACAATTACCGTTAAACCCACAATTCACATACCTAGATTCAAATTTGCCATGTTATTCGAGGTTACGTTAGATCGATTAATAAGAACTATAATATTTAGAGAAACCACAGCCCTGAGGCAACTGTATATTTGGATAATACTGTATATTCCACAAATTACTGGACATTCTTTATTGAGAATTTAACTTTTAGAAAGGCACCACTTGGGAATCTTTGGCTTTCAAGCTTACATTATTATTATTATTATTTTTATACTTTATTATTAGTAGTATTGTTAGGTGTTATGTCTTATGACAGGTCTATTTCTTTTGTCAGTGACCTTAGACCACCAATGTGCCCTGTCCGCTGCCTCCTGCTTGAGCTCCCAGAATTTTCTTCTTTCCTTTAAGGTATCTAATATTTAAATACCATAAATAATAGTTTATGATGTGAAGATAGATCAAACGGCAAATAAATAGGCAATATTTGTTCACAAAACTTTGTTACAATGCCCAATATTGGGTAAAACTCGATCCTACTACCCGTCCGGACTATCCTATTGTAGTTATGTTAGTAATGTAGGAACGATATGGATTGAATCTATATGAAATATACTCGCATTAGCTTTGAAAGATCTTCTTAAGTCAAACCCCGAAGGTATGTTTGATGTGATTTCTATAAATCTGGAGCTGGAAATGCGTTCAACTATTAAGCTGGTTAGTGCTGCCTGCACCATCTGGTACAAATTAAATTTATTAAGGGAGTTCAGGAAGTTTAGTGGTTTTCCTTTCCTTCTCACACTGAATTTCTATGAGCAATCCCAAAAGAGCTTTCCAATGCTGCCGATAAAGATATTTTCACATACCTTCTAGGGTTCTCCTACATGCCACCAAATGCTTTATAACCCACCCCCCACCCCCAAAGGAAGTTGTTCTATGAACTTTTATCGCTTAAGAAAAATCCGTTGACCTCTACTGGATTTAAACTCACGAACATCAAGTCCTGAGGTGAGTGCTGTAGGCCAAGACGTTGACCTCACAGAAAAATGTTTAGAAATAGTTTTTAAAAAATCACCCGCAAATCATCCAGATGGTATTATATAATTCCTCGTCTATTCGCCACCTGCAATCCAAACTAAATAAACTTAACTTTTGAAGAGTACCCGGGTAAAGGGAGAAAAATTAAATTATACACATTTACCAAAACATAATATTTTATATCGCAAACCCTATAAGGAACCTAGTAGATTTTGTTTTTTTGTAATTAACTTACATATGACAAAAAAAACTCTTCCGGTCATAATCTAATATGCATTACAAAGCTCTTACGATTGTATAAAATATGGCAGAACTAACTCAATTTTAGTTAAAATGGGACATTATCCTTCTTCTTTATTCTCTGTATCCTTCTTTTTTAGGTATTTTCATTTAGGACACTTGTTAATGTCACTGTCACAGGTGTTTGTAACGAACACTGATGAGACACCAGTGCCTAACACTTCATTTTCATCAAACTGTATAATATTTTAGTTTAATTTCCTTATAATTATTTTATATTGACTCAAAACGATTAGGAACTATTGTTGGTAACATTTTTAAACAAGAGAAGGAGGAGAATGCTTGGGAAAAAAATTAATCCTACACGCACATCATCTGCTACATGATAATACTTGAAAAATAAATTGTTCTACAAATTAATAATTGTCGATCTAAGGTATCCCAAATAACAGGACGATACTTTACGTCATTTATAAAATTCTTTGGCTTTAGTTAAATCTAGGGAATGCCAGGCCTCCACCGTGGTTCGTATTCCACGTTAAACTGTAGGTCCTTCATTTCATCTCACAATCACCCTACCATTACACATTAGCGTAAGTGCGTATAGCCCGAACGGGTAGTAAGACGCGGTGCTAATAATAATAGTAATAATAATAATAGTTAAATCTAAATGTGTAGCTAGAGCAAGATAAACAGCAAAGTGCTTAACGTCGAGTCTACAACCGACTGGTTGATGCTGGTTATCAGAACTGCACAAGTTGGTCATCGCTTGTGGATCAGTGTGAACGCTTCTATCGGAACTAATGTTTCTCAAGCGATGACTCGCCCGGACACAGTGACCTTGTGGAACTATGACCATGCATAGTCACTGTGACTGGAGCACACTCTTCAGTGTCTCAGTTTTACAAAAAACCTGCAGTTCAAACTAAAGTATTATGAGAACAGTCACTGGTTACGGTCACCGGTTCCCCAGTGTAAGAAAAAGTCCCGAAGATAATGTGTCCAGTGGCGTGGATATTAAGGATTATTATTATTAGCACCGCGTCTTTCTACCCGTTCGGGTTACACGCACTTACGCTAATGTGTAATAGTAAGGTGATTGTGAGATGAAATGGAGGACCTACAGTTTAACGTGGAATCCGAACCACGGTGGAGGCCTTACACTCGACACATTCACAAGTTGTGATTAATACACGTCTTGTCAGAGGTGAAGGAAGAGTTTGGTAATCAGATAGATCTGTGGCGGGACCGAGGATTGAACCCCGGACCCCAGCATAAAAGTCTGACACCTTACCCCTAGACCACCAGTTCACCTTTGGGATTACTATTAAAATAAAATAAAGCACTTTAGACATCATAAATATCCCCCATTCACAAAAACTTAAATGTGATGTCAAGCAAGATCCTACACAATTCCATTTATTCCATCATTAAAAACACATGAGTATGAATTTCATGAGGGAGTCTCGGAACGCGTCTTGTGCGAGTCCTGAAGCATTTGATCTTTTTCTCTTGTACCGCCCTCAACAACCAACCCCCCTCTTTCGGCTGAGGCCTCCAAAACAACCCCTCCTAAATTCCTGTACCACCGACCGCTTCCTCCGACTCACTCCCACTCGACCAAACCTCTTCTACAAGGATCGGTAGTTCAAGTAACCAGAATCGCAAGCCGCCACCGTGCAAAACTATCCCCCCACCCCTTTTCAGCACCATTCTATGTGACGTCACTTCACATTGTAAAGGAGGTTCAACTTCAAAACCCTTATTCGTCTACTCTCTCCTAAAACTGATGAGCTTTGTATTCTGCTCATGTTTCGTTAACCGCGAGGATTGCGAGCGGGTGTGTAAGAGGGGTTAGAAAGGGAGGGTTCGGGTGGAAGAAGTGGGTTAAGGCTGGGATCGGAGGGATACAGTTTGCAGAAAGTTTGTAGAGAGACGGTTGTGATAAGATGTCACTAAGAAACTAGTTCTATTCTTTAAGTGTTATTTTTTTCAGTTGTCAGTTTAATCGCGTTGGTGGGCATGCGGGCTTAATGTGAATAACATTTAGGTGGGTTCTCCGGCAACCGCAAGGTCAAGGATTCGAATCTCAGCAACATACACCTTTTTTAATGCTTTTTCATTATCTTTACCTAATATAATGCGGGCATATTTACTCTAAATTCTACTTTCCTAATATTTATCAAATTAACGTAGTAATTATATTTGTCATAAGTTAAATTTAAGGATGACCTTGTATAAAACTTCAAATAACTTATACAGGCATTCGCTTTTCAAAATTTTCCAGGGACGATCCATTCCGAATATCTTTTAGAGGCATTTAGTTTTCAAAGAATTTCTGGGTGAACATCACTTTAAATAGCTTATAGAGGCAAACCCGTGGAGTGCCACTCCAAATAGATTTTACATGCATGTAACTTTAAATAAACCTCCAAACGATGACCACCCCAATTAGCTTCTTAAGAAATCCAATTTTCAAAACTGTGTTGGAAAAAGACCACTTTTAATAGTTTCCAAGGACATCAAATAAAAATAAAAATTAGGACAATTTCAAATAGCTTTTAAGGGCATCAAATTTAAAAAAATATTACTGGTGGAATACTATTTCAAGTGACTTTTTGAGGGATCTAATTTTTTTTTTAAATTAAATAAGGCAAACAACACTTAAATAACTTCTAGGGCATTACAAATTTCAAAAAAATTCTGTGTTAGGTTTATTATAGATTCTAGGAAATCTAATATAAAAAAAACTTTTGAGCACTTCCTTAAATAACTTTTAGAAATATCAAAATGTTTGAACATTTTCCATTTTATGCCAAATAGCCTCTATGACGCCCAATTTTAAAAAAAATCATGGAGAGCTCTATTCTAAATACCTGTTAAAATATTATAATTTTCAAAAATTCTCCCAAAGAATTACCACTACAAAGAACTTTTAGGAGCATCCAATTTTCTAAATTTATCTGGAAAAGTGGCAGATAGAACAAACCTAAGCTTTTTTTTTTATTTGCCCTCTCTCTCTTCTTACACAAATAATGTTCCACAACTACTGCACAAAATAACAATGTTATTAATTATTTGGGTTAAAAATTAGTCTTAACATCATGTCATAAACTTAACGATTTTGAAATTCAATTAAAATTAAATCTTCCCTGCGCTCATGTCTATGGATATATATATTATCTAGAATGTTTTCATAAATGTTATATAGGCCCTTTTATTTAATATTAGCGAATAATCATTTTACAACTTACCCTAATGGATTCCATAGTGATCTAAGAAAGATAATTTTAAAGAAATACACCAACATTGGCTTGGAAAGAAGATTATAAACACAAAATTTAAAACACTTATGAGAAATTCTTCCAAAAGTGGGATTCAAACTCTTGACCTATGACATCTCTGAACTAAATGATCTTAGAATGCTCGGTCATCGCTGAACGTTACGGTAATGTGTCGTGTAAAAGTAACTCCTTAGAACTATTAAAAGATCAATTTAATGCCGGTTGGTAGGGAATTTAAATATAAAATTATTACGCTCGAACCAAAAATATCATTGAATAGATATTTTCGAAATTCTAAGCTCGACAACAGCAAAGGTGGGATGATTAAAATAGTTTTTTTTTGGGGGGGGGGGGGTTTAAAATATAGTATTCTTTCAAATTTTGTTGTATTTTTATTCTTATGCGGTAAAATTATTTCACTGGTATCAATTCCACTGCTTTGAAAATAAATATTACGAAAACCCTCACTACACGCGTCAGTGACCGAATGGTCTAAGGTGTAACTCACGTGTTAGACTTACCTGCCGAAAAGTGGGAGATATAGGTTCAAATCCCGATTGAGTCTAATAAGGGTGGTTTTTATTAAATGGTTTCCCACTCTCCTTTGACGCGAATGCAGACGGATCATCTCTAAAATGCTTCCTTCCTCATTCGTGCTCTATTAGAGTAGTTATAATGTATGCATATAAACTGAACAGGTAGTGAGTAAGACGCGATTATTAAAAAAGAACTCATTTCGCTGCGATGTCTGGTTCTAAAAGGCACCATCTACCTAAAGTCTGTTCAGCGTAGGAATTGTTTTCTGAAAGGACTTTTCCTCTACCAGAAATCCATAATATAGTAGGATATTTGTAGGAAAAAAGGACCTTTCAGAGAGTAATTCCTACCGTGAATGAAATATACGATCTGCGTTGTCCGTGGAATAAAAAGGGCCCTGAAGACGAAAAGCACGGAAGAAAAAGGTGATTGGGACGAATATTTATGGAGATTCTTCTAGATACCGTTTCCAAATTATTATTATTATTATTAACACAACGTCTTACTACCCGTTCGGGTTATACGCACTTACGCTAATGTGTAATGGTAGGGTGAATGTGAGATAAAATGAAGGACCTACAGTATAACGTAGAATCCGAACCACACTGGGAGTCTGGCATTCCGCCCATTCACATGTTGTGATTAATACACGTCTTGTCAGAGGAGAAGGAAGGGTAAGGCAATCAAATAAATCTAAGCCAGGACCGAGGATTGAACCCCGGACTCCTAGCACATAAGTCTGACACCTCACCCCTTGGACCAGCAGGTCATCCCGTTTGCTAGAAGCAAGAAACGGTAACTAGTAAAGTTAAAATGCATTTAAGTTGGTCGAGCAATTTAAATGCTGGTTCCAAGCAGGTTCTGTCCGTATTATGAACTAGCCACAGACAAGGAAAGGGCGATAATTCCCTTTGAACGATTCAACTCGTACTTAGAAAAGTAAAATGTGATATAATGATTATTATTCAATTTCAGTGCTTAACAAGTTTCACTATTGTATATATTTATCTATTAATTAAAGAAAATTTGTATTTGCTTAGCTACACAATATATAACATATTTAAATATATGCTGTCTCTGATTTAAGGATTTAAAAATTCTTTACTCTTTTTTTTATGTATTGCGCTTTAAGGTGAGGGTCTAGGTACCACGAGCTTAGGCCAATATTTTTGGCAGTTTCTATATTGAAACATATTTTTGGTCAAAATAAATCAAATAATTATCTAGTAGAAACATTTAGTTTAATTTCTTTTGCATGGTGATATCAATAGTTGTTGAATATCTGTCGAAGGTGTCCTGAATTCATTCCTTCATTCAAAAAGTGTATAATCTAATGCCGCTATGCTCATTGGAGATATTCAACAACTAATGATATCACCATGTGAAGAAAATTAAGCTCTATGTTTGTATTGGAGCCAGATTTTATTCACTTTGACAAAAAAAAATTGAACAAACACTCGAAAAACACTGCCCTTAACAAACGTTACCTACACTACCACCTTAATCCCAGTGGTATGATAAACTACCTTAACTAAATAAATATTTATTAGTGGGTGGTTTTTAGGAACATTTGCTATCTTTCACCTGTAATGAGGTCCGGAAATATTATTTTGTAAAAATCTCTTTAACTCATGATTGATCCCTCAATTACCGGATATTATTATTAGAAGTGGCAATAATAAAGCATGTGCGCATTGATTTAAAACATTGTGTTATTTAAAGAAAGAGGGAATATGAAATTTGAGGGATTATCAGATTGTTGATAAATAAATATAGATTTATTTTTAAATATTTAGCTAGAATATCATGTATAGCTTTTACTTTGTTAATCGAGTGTTTTAAACAATCATATTATTAGGATAAACTTAAAAAAAAACATGCCCCAAAAAAATAATGTATTACTTAGAGAAATCTTTGAACGTTAAAATAAATACATTTTGATTAAAAATACTTATAGAAAATATTAATACATTATATAGTAACTTAAGTATTAATTTAGTCACTATGCTTAATAATGTAGTTAGTTGTTTGAAGATTTAATAGATGATTACAAAAGCAATCTTCACCTCTGACAAGACATCTTGTGAATGTGAGGAATGCCAGGTCTCCACCGTGGTTCGGATTCCACGTTAAACTGTAGGTCTCACAATCACCCTACCATTACACATTAGCGTAAGTGCGTATAACCCGAACGGGTAGTAAGACGAGGTGCTAATAATAATAATACAAAAGCATGAAATTACAATTTACATTTATGACAAAAGAAATGAGAAAATCCTGTTGTTAAGATAATTTCGTAAAACACACACACACACAAATTCCTTCGATTTGGAGTTGATAAATTTAATCAGATTACGATATCGAAGATAGATTGCTGTGAGCGAATAAGCCACGTTGAAGCAGAGGCTAATAGTAACCGTCGTGTGTTCAGTTGCTGGAAATTAAATTTTGACGTATTCATTTAGTCGTAGAACAACTAGGTGTTATGATGAAAATTAACATAAATTTTAATATAGCCCTTATGGCGTCTTAAGATTATAGGCCATTTATTTTTATTTAAATGAAGATTTATCTCAATTTCTTTAAAAAATATTATGCAAATAGTATTCGATACTTTTAAAAATCAAAAACATACCCACTATACTTTATATATTTGTCTCCTCCATGTTTACGTATGTTAATAATGTGTACAATAAAGTAAATAATAATACCCTTACATAAAAGCTATACTCATGCATTTCCTAACCAAATAAATGTATGATGCCAATATACGTATATTGCCCTTCATAGGAGATGGACTTATTTAGGATGACATAAAATTATTATATCCATTCACAATGATGAGTGATGAATAACGAATGATGAAATTTCTTTCATTTTTAAGGCTAACGTATCCATTATTGAGAAATAAGGGTAGTATTTATTTTAATAGTTGATTCTTAAAAAAAAAAGTGATAAGCTAATGGCATGTGTGGGATGACATTTCTTACCAAGTTTTGCAAATAATTTCGACACTTTTTCTTGTTAAAATTCTTTAGATAAGGATACCTTAGATACTTGCAATTCTGAACCACAATAAAACTGATTTGTTTGCATCCAAAAAATGATATTCTCAAATTCGGAGTTCTTTCTCCATCCGGTTTCTGTACCATTAAACCTTTTATTGCCAACAAAAGGGAACTTAGTCGACACGGAAAAAATGAGAAGGGGGGGGGGGAAATGTGCTACTGTATTTACAAACATAAATACTTTTCTACACCCATAACTACTGTTGTGAAATCAGATTTACATTTTCATGCACAGTAAAAATGTCAACCTATATTTTATTTTGATACTGTGTACTTATTATGTGATTTTATATATATATATATATATATATATATATATATATATATATGCAAGCACGCCATTTTCATGGAAATAGTACTTTATTTATAGCTTGCGCTTTTTTTTAAATAATAATCCTTGCAGAAACCATTATTGCGAACTTATATTCTATTCAACTTTGATTAGATACATAATTAATTGTTTGACCTTAAATAATACATATCACATACACATATTTATTATTTATCAATATAATATTCATATTTACTTTAGAATAAAAATTAAACTTTTTAAAATCCTGCAACCATTTAAAATCCTCTATTGGAATGGGAAGATTTTTTAAATAAGTGACCCAGGAAATTGAGAGCATTTAAATGTGTAAAACATTTTTTTTTATTTGATAAACCTCATTGCCATTAATTGTATATTTGGTTCAAGCCATATATTTTAATGATCGAGTGAACTAAAACTCTGCATTATTTACGGTATGGTCACTTAAATACTTATTTTAAACTAAGTTTTTGAAAGTTAATTAAATAAAAATCCAAATACACACTCACAGCCTACAAAATATATCGTGATAAAATAGCAATTTCATTTACCTAGCTTGTTATTTAAAAAGTATGCCTACAAAAACTATATATTTATTTTTAATTTCTTCTTTTGAAATCCAGTTCACAATTAGAAACATCATTTTAGATTTGAGATTCAAACAAATTAAGAATTCAGAGCGATATAAGAGGCTACACTTTTAACTTAACCTCTCTGCCTACCCCAACATATTCACATGCAAGGTTTATTTTTTTTAACATAGAGTAAAAGTTTGAAATTTTAGATAGATAAATGCGTATAACCTTAACAGTTTATAATACGTAATGTTAAAAAAATATGCTTATAAATATGATAAATATATGATGGGTTGATTTGAAAGCAACGTAGGTATTTATTTATTTAATGCTTCTGACCTGTTTCGTCTTTGTCGGCAATACCTTCTTCTCGCCTTTGTAAGCCGGTGAATATTAAAATGTTCAGAATAGGTTTTTTATGAAAGTTTTTGCAAAGTTGCGTTTATAAAACAAGCCAAACACACAATGCTCGCTAACAATAAACATGCACATGACTCTTAGAGACTTACATCTTGCCCTGTTAAAAGTTGTGACTTATTTGGAGCCTGTCTACAAATTACGTAAACACAATTTTATTATTTTAATAAAACAATTTACAAGATTCATCAAATTGACCCATTTTATTGGTGAAATAGACTTAAAGATTAATTTTATAGCAACTTAAAAATTAACTTCAAATGTTCCAAGCCACTATAAAAAATATGCTGAAAAGTAATCATTTAATCAAAAGAACGAAATAAACTTATGTATGCTGTTATAAACCAATTTTTATGGGAGTAATCATATTGTTAGCATAAAAAAACACGTTCAATAAATTTGACCAAATGAAAAAGAATTATAAAATTACAAAAAAAAAATCCTCTAAAAAAAGACTGGGATTAATTCTGTAGTCCCCGTTATCAGTAAGAGCATTACAGCCAATTATCCAAGCACCAATTCCTTATAGTGGTTGAATTAATCCTTGTATAATACTACGCCATTAACAAGGGCATAGAGGTAGGTGCTTGCCACATGAGGCACTTGGGAGCTTTAATATTGGACACAAGCGCCGGTCCAACCGTCAGGAAATGAACAATTCAGACCAAATTCATGAGCGCCGCCTTGGCATTCCTTTTACAAAAGCTTGAAAATGAGAGGATTCGTGAAATGTACAGTCCTCGCTGACGTAAAATAGACCTATAAAAACGATATAGTAAAAATATAGGATCTAAGATGGTGAAGGAAATTAGCCAATTGATGTGTGGTTCTAAAGAAACCGAAATATTTGTCAAAGCTTTGGTAAAATTGAATTTCGAAATATTTTAGGACAGTTTCAAAAAATAAATAGATTTGTCAACAAATTAAAAAAACACTAGCTTAAAGAATTGTAGCAAAATATGATAATTGCCTTATTTGAAGTGCGAAGATTGCCGTAAATTGATGATTTATTCAAACAGCTGTAAAGTGTAAACCATTCTGGTGGCTGAATCAGGTGGCAGAAACCCAATTCGGTGGGCGCATGGTCTAACGCGCTACCCTTGCAGTAGACTAGAATGCCGATGATAGAGATTTAGTTTCGAATTTCGTACGGGTGTACTGAAGGGGGTTTTACCAAAATGGTTTTCCACTCTACCTCGACGCAAATGCTGGCACTTTTTAAATATATAACCTTATTGATCCCTAAAACCATTACCGTGATTAGTACATAAGCGTATAAACCGAACGGGTAGTAAGACGCGGTGCTTAAAAGAAAAAGGAGGCAGAGTACAAGGAGCATTGGCTGTCTAAATTCACTGACAAAAGGAATTGACCGGTCGTAAAAAAAGCACATAATAATATTAATAATAAAACCCTTAATCGTGTATAAAAATGGGTGAGTTAATTTCGGTATATTTACAATTTTATAGCAAAAATGTTACCAAGGTCATATTACTTCAGTATTGTGGGCCAGATTAAAGAGGGGGCCACAAGGGTCGTGGCACTGGGCCCCATGATCAAAGGGGGCCCCCATAAACCAAACAATTTTAATAAAATAATTATTTTATTTAAAATTATAGTTTTTATATATAAGTTTTCTAATATTTTTTACTATATAAATGAATATTTATTTTTACTTTTATAACGTCTTATTATTTATTAGGGCTATACGCATATGAATTAATTACTTTAATGTATAAGGGACGAGAAGACTGAATTTAGAGAACGTGTATCCGCATTGGCGTGGAGGAAGAGTTGGAAAACCAAGAGCAGATCATTAGGCCACCAACTAAGTAAATAAACTGTGTAAAAACAAACTATTAATGCAACCAAGCGGTCAACAAGCGTATTGATATTTATTTTATGTTTGCTCATCAAAATAAGGTTTATTTTGCACACAATTTTAAGTTTGTCGGGCCTTTTCTTACTACAAATTTAAATAAAGGGTAGTAGGGCCCCACACTTTGCAAGTGGCCCCTGGACCTGGACCTCAAATTCCTTGATCAGGGCCTGCCAAAATTTTCACTTTGGTCACTTAATATTTTCTAGAACATTCATGACAAAAGTTATAAAATCTATTGCTCTGTGTTAACACCAGGAAAAACATCTTAGTCTCAATCTGAAGGTAATCTTAATAGTTAAGGCGTTTTTCATAATATTTTACTTTGTACTCGTAAATATCTAACTTTCACTCTTTCATTTTTATTTTTATTACTCGATTACCTCTCTAACGTCAGTTTTTAGTTAGTGTATCTTTGTATACTCATAATTCTAGTTTGATTTTATCAGGATCTGTTTAGTTTGTTTCTTTATCATAACTTAAATATTTACTATTTCTGAATTGGTTTTGTTTCTTTATCATAACACAAATATTTATTATTTCTGCATTAGTTTTGTCCCATATTTGATGATGGCGTAATCGTCAAAACATTGTCACCCAACCAAGAGTAGCATCAAACTATATAACGAGAGGAGCTAAAACCACAGAGGTAAGAAACGTTACTTTATTTCAAACTTTTAGAAAAGTAAAATCTTTCCTTTTTGGTTACACTTCTTTCATAATAATCAATTGTATTTATTTATACTATCCAGTATTTATAATATATCATGACTGAGTTAAAGTATAAAATGGATGGTACACAACTGTTGATTTCCATTTAATCTCCAAATTAATCTTGTATCTATTGTTAACATATGCAAATTTTGACTCGAATAACAAGTTTGTATCATTAGATAATTTACAGTAATTTTAATTATTTTGTGAAATAAGTTACTTTTTATGTCTTAACGTTCATTTTAATAGGTTTCATGTTGATATTTTTTATTGTTATTTTTTGCATGTGTAAGACACATGAATAACAACCTAGTCAAATATTTTAACATGTCTATTAATCAACTTTCTACTGTTACTGTTTAAATATTTTAAACTCTAAAGAACATGTCTTCCTTGTCAATATATGTTCAAAGTCAAACTAATTACTAGTATATTTAATTATTCAACTAATAAGTTCAATATTGTTGGCATACTAATTTACATATTATTTTCTGTATAAGTCATACGCTTCTTTAAACCTATGATCTTTTTCAAGTATTCACAAAAAACATTTTAGAGTCTTTAACGTTTGTATAGTATTAATAACTCTAATTTAGTCAAGTGCCAATTTGTAATATTCATTTCGTTTATCAGGTAATCTACTTAAAATATTGTATTTAACAAATTTATATTCTTTTATTGTTTTTTGCTAATTAATTTCGAACATTACTATTTAACAATCTCAATGATGATTTTTAGAAATGTTATTGTACCTGATTTATTTCACTTAATTCATGATAAATTAGTTTCTCCTTGAGTAAATTATCTTTATGCTATGTTTCTTATTTTATCTCGTTTAATTGACCTAAGAAGTTGAACAAATCAATTTAAGTAGTTGTACCATCCAAGTACGTTCCTTATATTATAAATTCATAATTCCCCTTACTAAAACTAAAATGAATATTACTGTAAATATATTTTTAGTTTAATATTTTTACACATAGTAACATAAAACATTTTGGAATATTTCTCATTGGCATTGCTGAAATTAACCAAGAATTTTTATTCTCATTTAAAAGTTTTCTGCTCAAATGCCACCATGTTCAGGACAAATATACGAAAACAGTTAAGTGAGGGGTAATTAAACTAAATGTATACAATTTAATTTTTTTAAACAAAAAGTTTAAGAAAAACTGCAAAGATATGTACGTTTTAAATTCCGTGTCCTTCCTTTCCAACTTCATCTACTGCAATTGAGAAGATACTAAAGGTAAAAAAAAAAAATCAGAGATGCCCAAATCATGATGGGTACCTACCTAGTGGTAATTCATTTCATAAGCCATGTTTCAACGTTGATGGGGGTTGGGGTTGAGGGTCATAGAACATCACAGTGTTACATAAGACAAAACTTTTACTTAACATCATTATAATATTAAATAAATGGTACGATGCACCGCACTGACTTTTTCCGGCATATTTCTTAAAATATGCATTTAATAAAAACTCGTGGGTTTTTTGAAACGAAATAGTAGGTCGTTACATTGTTGTAGAAACACTACATCAAAGATCATATATGAAATAATATATACCGTCACTAACTTACTCTGTGGCCTTAGTAACAAGACAAAATGTACAGAAAAGAGAGATATTTGTGTCCACCACAAGGCATTAGAATCCAATTCATTTTCAAAGCCCGGTACAGATTTATCTGATTACCAAACCCTTCCTTCACCTCTGACAAGACATCTTGTGAATGTGGGGAGTGCCAGGCCTCCACCGTGGTTCGGATTCCACGTTAAACAGTAGGTCCTTCATTTCATCTCACAATCACCCTACCATTACACATTAGCGTAAGTGCGTATAATCCGAACGGGTAGTAAGACGCGGTGCTAATAATAATAAAATATTTTCAAAGACCTGAATTAAATATATATATATATGCTTATGGCTCAGAATCTATTGGTTTTATAGAATATATTTCAAATAAAAGATTTGTCTTTAATAGTACTACAATTTTACAATAACGAAATACCCACCTCGGTGGTGTAGTTGGCTAACGCGCTTGTCGTGTTGAGCTCGACTGCTGAGGATGGGGAGATCGAGGTTCGAATCTCGGTCGGGTGAACTGGGGGTGGTTTTTCCTAAATGGTTTTCCACTATCCCTCCACGCAAATGCGGGCTCACTTCCTCTAATTCAACCTTCCCTATTCCTAATCCATTAGAGTAATTAGTACTTAAAGCGTATAACCCGAACAGGTATTTAGACGTGGGGCTAGAGATTACAATAATAAATAATTTTGTATCTCAAATAGTTGAGGAAAAATGATAAAAATTGGAACATTTTCCGAATGTAAAGTACCCTAAAAGGTATTTTCATAAGAAAATGAGAATAGCAATGATTTTTATATTGATAAACAGTGTATAGATATAAAATTTAATCTTTCCAAGGTGTCGATAGAAAGTAAAAAGTAGTGTCTTTATGTGATCACATATTGTAATTATATTATTTTATAGATTACTTTGAGTTGTATTAAATCTGAGTTCCTCTTTTAGTTTCACAAAAACTTCCCAATCAAATTGTGGCATTCACTCGCTCTGTAAAACGTTAGATAACCAAAGTTAGAAAGTGGGAGTTGAACTTTAATGTTTTTATGTTGTTACGTGGGGGAAGGGAGGTTTAAATAAAATAAGAAAATGTTGTTACGTGGTTTATGAATAATCCTTTATATGTATACCAAACCTGTTCGAGATCATTATTATCTAGGCTACAGAGGATCTTCACAAATTGACAAAGAGATATCTCACCAACTATTGCTCATAAGTATAGTTAAAAATTGGCATTAATATAGATGATTGATTGGATAAAGTGTAAGTTCAAACTTAACTTTAACACGCGAGACAAACACGTTTTATATCATTATTTAGTATATAAACTATTAATAAGCTTACTGCCATCCGGAGAGACAGTTTTATTCTCTGCCTTTAGGATGGTAGTAAGCTTTAATATACATCATAGAATCCCATTTTCAAATGGATAATAGTATCTGACAGCTGTATAAGCTATTAGATCTACTTTAATGTGTTCACATGTTAAAGCAGCGGTCCCTAAACTTTTTGAGAGGAGGGCCACAGTAGAATATTGAAATTGCTAAGTGGGATGGATCGAAAAGGTCTCATACTTTTTTTTAGCACCGCGTCTTATTACCCGTTTGGTTCGTACGCAGACATGCATTATGCTATAAATGTATGTGAGTATATATGTATATGTACAGTTTATAAACGTAACTAAACATGAATAAATGAAGTCTATGTAGCCAACATAGTTACTTCCTCTTTACCAAAATCATCGTTCTGCTTACGAAAGGCTGGAACTCGAAAATAGCAATTTTAGAGGAGAGCTATAAAAATATTTTCTACCCTAAACAAATGACTATTGTTAGGAAACCATAAGTTAAAAATTACCTCAATGCTACTTTACACATACATTCTTCAACCTTCACTGAGCAAAGTGATTTAGTTAATTGCGGTGAATATTTTAAAGAAGTAAAACTATAAATAATATAAACGAGATAGTTACACCTAATTGTACGCGATATGTGGATATACAAATAAGTGATGCCTACTTTATAAATTATTTTCTTTGGTTGTAAGATATTGAGATATTCGCTTTAATAATAATAATATAAATAATAATACGGTTCTATACAACTATATCTAAGACACACTTCAAATAGAATTACCTATGTTCAAGGTCATAATAAAAAGTGAAATGTTATTGTTATCTGGTTAAGGATTATTTTCCAACATACAAATAAATAATATTTTGCTTTTGTAATCTTCGGTTTATCACTGTAAAGTTTTCGTAAAGTGATATTACGAGTGTTAAGCATTGGAAGAGACCGTGATCAAAGAGGACCGGTGTTGGAAGAGACCACAAAAACATTCATCGTGTTCAGAACGATCAAATATGATTTTAAAATTTATTCAAGTGAAAGAGCTAGAAATGCGTTAAAAATAACATGTAAATAGAGAAATTAAAACAATAGCTAACATACACTAACTAACCTAACCTAACCTAGCTAGACCTAATTAAATCTAAAGAACTAGGTGAAGCTTCAAGAAAACGGCGCAAGACCTACATATAAATGGATAAAGGCATTGATCACATATTCCGAAACTTCTGAAAGACGAAGGACTTGAACATTTGTATCTATTCACTAAGCTACGTATATAAATTAGAATAAAATGCTGTACTTATGTATGATAAACATTTACATTGTACTAATGTATATAAGAATACAAATAATTATTGACAAAGATTAAATATCTTTAACTAAATTCCGTAAAGCAATAGTCTAGATACGTAAAGGGAAAAGGACTAAAAAACATTATGTGGTCACTTCCTGCACGCATGTTAAATATCTGGTTGTATACAACACGAGTTTTGCTTGGTTGCTCTGAACACGGTCGCTTTCAAAATGGCACCATTAAGAGAAGCAACTGTTATTCTTTTTTTTAGTGAAGTGGCTGGCTGTTCTTGTGCTGAACCTCTCTCACTTAGGTAAGGATCAAAAACTTGTCTCCGATGTCTTCAATATTGCTTACTGTTTTTGGTAACATATCAGTTACAGTTGTATTTTTGTCCTTATTACTGCAATGATCAGCGAATAGAGCCGCAGAATGAACATATTTGGGGCCATACACCCTTAAGACTGAGGAGATGCAGGCTTCTAATTCGGAAGAATCTTTTCTGATGTCAGTTCCACTCCATATGTAACATTACAGTCTTTTGATGAAAGCACATAAATATTAAAGTTTTAAGAAACCAGTCTTCTTCTTAGCACTTTCTTTTGAAATAGGAAGGTAAATAACCTGTTGCAGATCAAATACAGCACAGATAAAAGGATTATCAGTCAAAGCTATGTCATTATATTGTCGTTTTATTTCCCTTATCTTTTTTCTTTCGTGCCTCATGCACCAAGTACCTTTCCTGGAGCTTTTCTAGCCTGCCTTAATCACCAAACTTTTAAGTCTTGTATAAAGTACAATAATGTTTTTAGGATCATGAAAGAAAAAATTCCCTTCTATGAACACAAGACATTATGTGTCAATATTTCCTTTTTATTAACGTAACAGTTATTCTTGTCACCTTTCTCTCCATGGCGACTTCATAACTCCTCTGTATACAAAGAGGCGTATCTGTATGCGATTATTATTTCTTAGAATATGTTACACCTGAAAATGTATTTGGAACTTCAATGAAATGGACTCATATATAGCCACGCCCTTTCGTATGCAGAACGACGAAATAGTAAACTTTCCTCTTCCCCTTCGCTCAACAAACTTTATGAAACGTTACTAGCAAGTGCTGAGGCACTGTACAACAAAGAATGGCTATTTTTATTATGCATTTCCAATAGTGCCTCCATGGTACGAATGTTGGTATTATATGCACCACATTCAGGAACAATATTTCGGTATTAGTCATTGAAATTATTGTTTGCCTTTTTTAAAAAAAATTTCAAAGCATCTGCAGGCTGGATAAACCCATTCCATAGGCCGGAATCGGCCCGTGGGCCATATTTTGAGGACTCCTGCGTTGAGGAATGTGATCTGCAGCTATTATTTTTAATAGATATTATCAATGCCTATAAAACACTAATATTATAGTAAAATGGCATTAATTTTTACTACAAAAACAGCATTTTTTCAAAGCTATTAAATTAAACTGTATAAATATATGACACTAAGTTCCTCATCATTTTCCACGATTTAAATAAACATTTTACTTTTGCAAGTAGATAAAAGTTTTACGCAATGTGAACATATAAGAAAAATAAGATACAAACGCAGTGGTTTTTCTTTAAATCCCTATCACTTTTCAAAGATTCGAGGTGGCCTCCTTTCAGTTTCTCAATCCCCCCTATCCCACCACATATCTCTACACACAAAGTTTTCCTGTGAAATTAGATTTTCAAATCAAACAAAACTTTGAATCATTTTTGGTTCGTATCTTCTATTTGGTGTTTATATAAAAAAAAGTTACATTCCCCCCCACCCAAAAAAAACACACTTCTCAGACCTTACATCTCAAATCAGCAGTGTCTGTAAGGTTTATTTTTGGGAAAAGGAGAAGCAGATGAAGGGGATAAGGGGGGTTAAAAAAAAGAGAGATATATATGTTTGCATTTGAAAATTAATTCCAAGCTGCACACACACACACACACACCCACACACCCACCCACACACTCTCTCTCTCACTCAGCTTTAAAAACTTTCACCTTCGAAAAATCCTCAGAGCTCCCGCTTTTCCTTCAAAAGATTTACTTTTATCTCTCGACTAAAAATTAATTAAAATTGTGCTTCATCCATTAAAAATGTGGCTTGTTTCTCGCTTATCAAACAGCACGCGTGGTGTATTACCTTCTCCCCTTGCCCCTTTCCTTTTTTCACTCCCCAGCCTCTCCTCCCCCTCCTGAAGCAAGAACCCATCATGAAACATTGATGTGATCGCCCTCCAATGAAGCGAAAAAGTGGTTGAGCCAGGGAGGCATTGTTTAGCTGTGTCTGTATTCTGCATATATTCCATTCACCGTAGGAATTTACTCCTTGAAAGGCCTTTTTCCCTACCATAAATCTACTATATAGTAAGATATTGGTAGGAAAAAAGACCTTTCAGAGAGTAATTCCTACCGTTAATGGAATATAGGTTCAGAGGGAAAGCGTAGGAATAGAACTTGATGGAAAAAAACCAATCCAAATAAAAAATCTAGTTGTCTTGTAAACTCTGGTACAAACTTAAAATTTATTAAATTTGATGTTTTATAATTTTTACTTTCTCGCTATCTTACAAGTAAAGAAAGTATTGTGATCGTCTGAATTCGAGATTTTAAATATTCTCGACGTTTCAACCCCCCCCCCCCTTTCCCATTTAAAAAAAAGTGGTTTTTAAATTCCCGTCTGTCTATCTGTCCCTCTGACTAGAGTCTTAAACTATTTTACCGATCGGGCTAAAATTTTGGTATCTAAGGTTTTCTTAGAGTTGCCACTCGGGGTTTTTAGAATTTGATATCTAACCTTTCAATTAAGGGCAGTTTACTGAAGTACATAGGAGAAATAATTAATTTTCTCAAAATCGGCTTTAACAATTTTGATTAAATTTCATTTATAAACATTTATAAATATTTAAAACCAAATGGCTACTCTCGACGTTTCGTCAAAATGACTTTAAGGGTTCCGGTCTGATGCATGAATTCTAATTTTTAATGCTGTATCCGTAAGTTTTTGATATATGAAATTACTTAACATCGCATATGTTTATATATATTTATAATAAACATATTTTACTTGAAACATATTTTTATGAAACCAAAGGTTTTCAAGCTATACAAAAATATATATTTCTTTTAACTTTGTCGACATTTTAAGGTAAAGTATTATAAAAACTAACCTGAAATGTTAATAGATGGTGACGTTTCATGACCCCCCAAACCCTAAAAAGTGGGTTTTGAAACGCCGTCTCTGTGCGTCTTTATAACCCTAAAGGGGTGACCTGGTGGTCTAGGGGTAAGGTATCAGACTTCTGTGCTTGTGGCCGGGTTCAATCCTCGGTCCCGGCACAGATTTATCTGATTACCATACCCTTCCTTCACCTCTGACAAGACATCTTGTGAATGTGGGGAATTCTGAGCCTCCACCGTTGTTCGGATTCCACGTTAAACTGTAGGTCCTCCATTTCATCTCACAATCACCCTACCATTACACATTAGCGTAAGTGCGTATAACCCGAACGGGTAGTAAGACGCGGTGCTAATAATAATAATAATATAACCCTAAAATTAATAGCAGTTTACTAAAGATTGAAAGGTGCAAAATTCAATTTTCTCCAAATCGGCTATAACGATTCTATATCTTTCATTTTAGACTCAATAATCAATAATTTCCTATTTTATTGTTCAAAATTTATACAAGAAATATTTAATTGCAATGCAATAAATATAAGATGTACATGCCCCAGTAAAATGAAGGAAATTTAAACCGGAAATCCACATTTTAATACGTAGTGATGACCCTTGGGGACCCAATATCAATATTTTGTATTGGTCCAAATATACAAATGAAGACGTTAATTCTTTAAAAATAAAAATAAAGAATTTAAAACCAAAAGCCAAAAAAAGTGATACATACGTATAGCACAAGTTTTTCTCGGGTTCGTTAGTGTACATTATACTACGAATTTTGAGTAAACATCTTCATTTTTTAAACACCAGAGTGAGAATATCCGTGCGGAGTTCCGTACCATTTATTTAAATACGAAACAATATAAATGTATGGATTTAAACTCACCTTTTACAAGTATTTTGTATTAGCAGTGCGTTTAGAGGCTATACGCACGTGTACTAACTACGTTAATAATTTAAGGATGATTAAGGTTGAATTTAGAGTAAGTGTAGCTCCATTTGCGTGGTGGAAGAGTGGAAAACAATTTTGTTAAAACCATCCTCAGTACACTCGGCCGGGATTTGAACCCTGGTCTTCCTGTCAAGCACTAGAGTGACGCCTTAACTTAGACCATGCGGGCACCTAAGCAGGTTTCCTTAAAGTAAATTATAAATATTACTATTGTTTAGCGGAAGTCTAACAGAAGGCTTAAATTAAGGTGTGGATGTGGGATATGGGAGAAAAGATCAGTGTTTTTGCAGTGTTTTTCAATAAAATATTTTTTGGTCAAAATAAATCAAAACATTACTCCAGTAGAAACATAATCTAGCTTTATTCAAATGGTGACCTCAACAGTTCTTGAATATTTGTCCAAGGTCACCTAGAATTCAATTACAACTTGTTATCTTGATTTAAAAAGTTCCTCATCTAATGTCACTATGCTAATGACATATTCAACAACTGTTGATATCACCATGTGAAGAAAATTAAATTTTGTACTGGAGCTATTTTTGATTTATTTTAGCACCAAAAAAAAGTAATGTTAAAAAAAATTGAATAAACCTTTTATCGTGATCCTTAGATACTCAATTTAAAGTAAAATGTAAAGAAACGGGAAATTAAGTACTTTTTTTTCAGTTTTAATTATGTGGCCACATTGTATAAGGTGTCACTCTCACAATAGTATGGAGCACTAAAAGTTGGGAACGGCTTTCGAATCTCAGTAGAATTTAATAATGGAGGTTTGTCCTTAAATGGGTTTCCTATGTTCCTTTACTCAATTGTGGGTACACTTATCCTAAATTCATCCTTCCTCAACCTTAACGAATTAGCATTATTAGTGCATAGGCGTGTATCCCAAACAGTTAATAACCCTCAGTGTGAAAAAATAAAGTATTTTTTTTCTCTTGATTTAAGACAGTTTTTGGTCAAATGTAACAATCCTTACGGCCAAAATCCAAGAACTGAATATATTACTGTGATATATCTATTAAAGCCAATATTTGATTTTTAATTTGGCTATAAAGTTTTTTGTCAACTAATTTGTTAAAATTAGGGCATTAATTTACGTTCCTTTCAATTCTATCAAAGTGTTATAGGCAATAGTTAATGTCTTTCAAAACTAAAGAATATACGAACAGTAAACATAAAGCAACTTTGTAAAAATTCTGTTCAAATTTTTTTTTGAAAATTAAAAAAAAACATAAAATTTAAGGGACGACTTTTTATTATTCTAGTTTTTAAAATAATAGTTAGAAATGTTGTGCACATTAATACACAACTATTATAGTAGTCTTCCTCACTCACTTTGTTTTTGATGAGCGATACCATAAAGGTTAGAATTTTAGAACATGATTTTCCAAAAAGTAAAAGTACTTCCTTCCTCTTGTCATTTTTCACTTAATAAAATTTGATATGGTTATCAGGACTGCTAATGTGATCAAGTATAGGTATAAGGTACGTATAGGTTAGTGACAGACATAAATTAATATACCCCAATATCACAAATTAGGACAAAAATGTGGTTTTATGCATGATGAGAAAGGAGTCAAAATATTTCTTTTATCTTTGAGTAGTGAAGGTGAAGGAGAATATTAAAGATAAATTGGACAGGTCGGTTGAATAGTAGTGAATTATTTTTTATTTATTTTAGTATTATCAATACACGAGAATTTCTACGAGCGAGAGTGAAAGGGCCTACCAATTTTGCCGGGAACGGTATTTTTATACCTTCCAGGGTTATTTTTCATGCCAGTAACCTGGTTTTCTAGGGGTAAGGTGTCAGACTTCTGTGCTGGGAGTCCGGGGTTCAACCCTCGGTCCCGGCACAGATTTATCTGATTACCAAACCCTTCTTTCACCTCTGACAAGACGTGTATTATCACAACTTGTGAATGTGTGGAATGCCAGTCCTCCAACGTGGTTTGGATCCCACGTTAAGCTGTAGGTCCTCCATTTCATCTCACAATCACCCTATCCTTACACAATAGCGTAAGTGCATACAAGCCAAACGGGTAGTAAGACGCGGTCCTGATAATATTTTGCATGCCATAATCGACATGGGATCGTCGTCTTGACTCCCCTTTCGAAAGAAGTTGTGCTATAAATATTTATTATCGATCAAGGAAAATACATCGACCCCGGCTGGGTTTGATCCCACGAGCATCGGATCCTGAAGTGAGATCACTCTATCCCAAGACCACCGTGATTGACATTAATAAAGAAGTTCTAAGAAGAAACAACCATTATTAAAAGAGATCCATTCAACAAGTGTTGATACGAAATAAGGCCTAGTGGATGCGTCACATTAAGAAATTACTTGTTGAGTGACGTCAAAGAAGGTAAAAAGGAAAGAAGGTGACCAGGAGGAAATAAATTATTATTATTACTGTATTATTATTATTTAGCACCGCGTCTTACTACCCGTTCGGTTTAAACGCTTTAAGTATTAATTACGCTAATGGATTAGGAATTAGGAAGGTTGAATTAGATGAAGTGAACCCGCATTTGCGTGGAAGGAGAATGGAAAACCATTTAGGAAAAACCATCCCCAGTTTACCCGACCGAGATTTGAACCTCGATCTCCCCGTCCTCAGCAGTCGAGCTCAACACGACTAGCGCGTTAGCCAACTACGCCACCGAGGCGGGTAAGAAATAAATTTAAACTGTTTTATGACCTAACAGAAGTTAAAGTTTCAGGATCTAAAAATAAGAAAGCAGCTGATGGTACATGTTGGAAAACTCGATTCAGACAAGACAACGGACCTGTTGAAAGAGAGAGAACCTCTAAAATTAAGTATAAAGCACGGTAACAACTTAATAACACGTATATTGATTTAGAATTTCCATAGTTCTATTTGTAAAAGATAACTCAATCAAAAATATATCAACGATTCTACTGATAGCAGGCAGGTTCATTTGAACTACCGGTCTCCGATGGTAGGAAAGACAAGGTGCGGAAACACATCTACAATCAACAAAGGTGTAGTAATGGCGCCAATCTTCTCGGTGTTCTTTAAGCTCGCTCGACCGTGTTTTATTCGGTGATGGGAAACCAAAGCGACTCCCTCCCTCCGTTTAAATCCGACCTCCTATTTCTGGATCATTACAGGCAGTTTCTGGGGTAACCACCTCATGGATTAACGATATAAGGCATCCTTAATCGACCTGGTTCAAAGGGTGAAGGTAAACTGAGTCAATAATGTATTGTATTTTCATCTTTCTCAGAATAGTAAATTTGGTGCTGACCATAACAGCAAGTTGTAGGTAAATAAGAATCCAAACTACCTAACATGGCTTAATCCAAATATAAATTTATATGATTCCAATATACACACTTTCTCATAACCAATATTATAGTTTACAACAAATTTCACGAAAATCGTTTACTAGCAGATTACAACTTAGAAAGTTTCCTCAGAAGAACCAACATAATATTTTGACAATCGTATGAAACTGACCATGGATTTTAAACTAAATAGTTATAGATATTTAAATATAATATTATCCAAGTTTCTAATTCAGTATTAGTAAAATACCCTTGATTTAAATTTTCAATAAAAAAACAGTATAAATCAGAATTTCTGGTGTAAAAAAACTTCAGACAACCATTTTAATGAAAATGTTTTGAAATATTTAAAAAAGTTAACAAATCTGTTTTAGAAGTATTAGGAATTAGAAGATTCACCACTGTGTAACCGGTGTTATGCCTTTTCACGAATAAAATTAGTTTTTAAGCCATGTGGGGGTATTTAAATTTGATTCATAAACTGCCAGTCAAATATCCCTTGAAATAAACTTACCGATAATTGCCGAATCAAAGTATTATATAATTAAATAGTGTCTTGCCGATTATAAGCCAAATTTTAGATTGGTGCTCCGACATATTAAATTCGACACTAATTAGTTAACAGAACTTGAAAGTTAATGTTTATATTACCTTCAAAAAACGTGTAGGGTTCTAGAGCTCTACTATACGTATTCAATGAAAGGAGGAAAGCTTACCTTTCTTTGTTCTGCTATGGCATAGCTTATAAGAGAGGGCCATAAAGTAGTATGCCAAGTAAGACTGCTACTACCTTTTCAGGCAAATTGAGTGTACATCAAAGAATCCCACAGATGAGACCATGAGGGAATATATAAAACAATGTCCAGTTTAGTTTGACTATTTGTTAGTTAAAGAATATTTATAGAATTGCAGACTTTTAAGTGGCAAAAAAGGTTATATAAAAATATATATTACTTTTTCTAAGCACTGTATCTTACTATATGTTCGTTTTCAACACTTGTGTACTAATTACTTTAATGGTTTTATAGATGAGGAAGATTAAATTTATAGGAAGTGAACCCGAATTTGCGTGGAGGGAGAGTGAAAAATAATTTGGGAGAAACCACCTTCAGTACACTTGACCGAGATTCAAACATTGATCTCCCCATCATCGGTAATCTAGTCTACTGTGAGAGTGACACCTTAGATCATGTAACCACCAAAGTGGATAAGAATATAATACTGTCTTGCAAAATCTGGTTCTATGTATTTAAATATAAAAATGAATTTTATTCATTTTTTTACAGTAGTCCCAGCATATATAATACATAACTTATCTCATATACGTTGCAATATATCTTTTATATTTTTTTAACATATTTCATATAATGAAAAATAGCTATATTTGAAACACCAGTATCGGTGGTTTGCATGCAGTTTTCACTTACCTTTTCGATGGAAACCACCTCAAAACGTTTTAGATAGTAAATGAACTCCCAGTTGAACTACTCACCTGTAAGAAAAAGAGAAATTAATCACTATTTAATTAATATTTAACTAGTATAATTTCATGATTGAGTTGAACTATCCTAAAATGAAATAATTTAATGGTGAACACACACTATACAACCTAATTATAATTATGTTTCAAATAGACAAATTGCACACTACCTCTAATGAAACATGCAGTCTACATTTCATGTATAAATTTCTCAAAAATAGGTTGTAGGTATTCGTTGAAATATCGTCTGCTTGATCTTTGCTACTAAAAATCATATTACTCGATAGAGGCAATTTTCATTCGAAATGTTTAGTTCTAAGAGGTTACCAATTTTCTGACTGGTTGGCATGGTCGTGTGATTAAGGACACGGATCGTGTAACCGCGATTGAAAATGTTGAAGGACCATTATGTAGAACGGACCAGAAAATACCTTATGCATATGGAATCTTATGTCTCTGACTTAAGCTACTACTCGGTTATTCAAAGTATTTCTAAATAATATTGTGACCAAATCCAAACAAAGTGATACTTAAAACCACATCACGAAAATAAAACATCCCCCCATCCTCTTTCTTCTATTAAATAGAAAATATTAAAATTCTCACTTGTTAAATAATTTACCGTTTTTAAATGGTAGTTGTAGCTTGGTAATTAACAATTAACTAGTATTGTGTCTTGTAAAATAACATTTCATTGGTAATCATGCCAAGATTGTCAGTTAAATAAGCTAAAACCAATTAAATACTTTAAAACCAAACACGAATAACACAAAATGTATTGACTAGATGACAAATTTTAGTTTCAGCAATAATATTTGAATAAAAACATATTTTGGCTGTACTCATTTTATAAGTATCTGTTTAAATGTTAGAATCAAAGGGCGATTTCATTTTTAAAGGAGAGTTTGTAGGAAAATAAGTTTAAAAAAAAAGAATTTATATCAAAGGAACATAAGAAAACTATTTATGTTGATGTCGAGATCATTAGAATCAAAGATGAACATATTATTTCCATCTTTAAGGGACAAGTTATTTCCAACAAATCGAGGATGATGAGAAGGGGGGGAGGTATAGTGGAAGAGTTGGCACATATTATTTCCCACTTTTGGGGGAGGGTACTTATGATTTCCACCTTTGAAGGGGGGAAACATAGTATTTCTATTTTTACAGGGGGGACATGACCCACATTATTTCCATCTTTTGGAAGGACGACATATATTATTTCCAACTTTTTGGAGGGACGACACATTATTTCCAACTTTTTGGAGGGACGACACATATTATTTCCAACTTTTTGGAGGGACACAAACATTATTTACAACACATTAATATAACATATTAATATCCATTTGATTATTTATAATCACTTTATATGACATACATGTAGCCTAATCTAATATTATGTATTTAGTTTCGTATCCAAAATACACTTGAGTGCAACATTAATTTAAATTCAATATTTTCATTTTGCCCCAGATTAAAAGAGGTTCAACACTTTTATCAATAACTAACTCGATATCTTAAAAAGTTGTTTAGGAATAGGCCTAGTTAAAAGAGGGCTATTCTTTTAGTGTTAAATAGTTAACACTTGAATTAAGTAAATACTAAAATTAACAAACTCATTTTCTTAGCACCACATTTGGGTTGGAAGGTAAGCTCTTCCTTATTTGTATCATTAAATACATGTATATATTTTTTTATTAATATAATAAATTATGGTCGTAAACTAAACATATTTATGTTTGTGACAGCCAAGTGATTAAAGATATTTGAGACATGCAAGTTTTTCGAGTAAGTTTTAACGTGACATAAATAACTTTAAAATATGACCACCTTATAGGGTGAGTTTTCTCTTCCAGTATCCGCATTAATTATGATCAATTTGTTTGATTAGGTTATAAAATGCATACATGTGAAATAACTGAAATATTTCAATTAAGTAAACTATTTAAACAACTCAATCAATTCAATCCTATATTGAAGTGGACTTTATCCTTAGGCTAACGTATTTNGGGGGGGGGAGAGTGGTGGTTAGGAGGGGAGTGGGAAGAAACTCTCTAAAGTAAATAGATTGGGGGCGTGAGAGAGGACCTTCTAAGTTTCGTCTTGTGTAGGGGTTATTATAAAATTTAAGCTGTGACTACATACAAAAAAATATTTCAATTATTTTTTTCACTTGTTCACATTTTACGTCAATCTTATAACATGACAATCGGCTTTATGTTTTATGATTAAGGCCTAAGTCTAGTAGACAATGAATCCAAATATGTATCAACCCCTTGTGTAACTTAATGTATGAACGTAATTATTGTATTTAGGGACATTATAGTTACTTTGTACACAGTACTTAGAAAATTATCTCCCGGAAAGAATTTAACTGTTTTTTTTATTCCTGCAATTCACCAGAAAACAGTAGGAAAACGTAATCAATTTTGCGACAGCCTTTTATATCTCTCCTTTTTTTTACCTTTTAGTTCACCTTAATTCTATTCTTCAATTTCTTTCTTTACTTCTAAATAGTACCCCAATTTCTTTCCTTGATTTATTTTTTCTGCTAGATGGTGCTGAAGCCACTATGACGTCAAATAATACGTCATCCCTAGGACAACTTAAAAGAGGGATGGGTGGGTGGCTTTGGGAGGGTAACTGTAAAAAATAACAGGCATCAAACGAAGAGAAAGAAAAAGGATGGCATTGCCAAAAGGTTTCGAGTTATTTATCACATGAGAGAACTTTGAAGAAGAGAAGATAGAAACCTTGAAAGGTAAAATAAGAACGAGTGGTCAGTGAGGTTTTTTTTCTTTGTTTCTACTTTCTTTCATTTCTTCGAAAACCTGGAAGAGTATAGATAGCAAAAGGAACATAAAGTTTGCTACTGGATGTAATGTATTGTCATTTTAGTCATGACAGATGGCATTCATTCCAACCCAAATGATGGTTCAAATAGTGTAATATTGTTTATTAGAGGTATATAAGGTCAAATTTAAAAACCAACAGATGAATATATAGGCTTACAGTCTAACTTAATTTTGTAAGAGACACAACCCTCCAGACGACTGATCATAAATGTGAAAAAGGAAACCCAAATTTGGCCATGTATTTTGTCTTTTGACTCGCAGGTATCAAATTCAAAACCTTCAACTATGTGGGCAGGAGCACTTCAGACTGGCACCGATAGTAAAAAAGATGTATTCGTAACGTATGACTCAATTTGCACTAAAGACGAGTCACGACATGATCGAGTTATTCCATTTAGATACTTACTTAAATATTAATTTAATATCACAAATTAAAATTTATGTTTGAAAATAATTGGATTTTTGTATATAAACTTTAGGTAGTTAAAATTAAACAATGGATAAATTTAGGCACGGTTTGTAGAAAAAGTAATAAATACAATAGCGATCAAATATGCCAAATAAATAGCTCAGTTAGTTCAAAGCTCTGGTTTGTCGCCGCTAGCTATTCTACATACAGTCGTTGTATCAACATATGAATGATGAGAATCACTTTTGATATGCCTTGCCCGTAGACTTGTAACAAATATTTATCCTCCGTTAAACACACACACGCGCCCTAGAAAAAAAATTATATGTATGAAAAAAAGACCGTTTTAAAATTGTGTTCATGTTTTTTTTCCCCCATAGTCATTAATTACTTTAAAACTCTGCTACGCATATTAACTTTCCGGAACGAGTGTAGTGAAAAAAAAAACATAACGGAACGCGTGGACGTACAAACGATATCCATTGTCTCGTTCCGTCCAACCAAACGACGGTGGTGTATGTGTTTCTTGTTAAACGAGATGACCCCCCCGTTACCTAAAAGCGTAGTTTTTTTTTAAGCATACTTTAGGAAATAATATTTTTGAATTTATCGTCTGTGTATTTCATGGTACATATGACGTTTCATTCGATTTTGTTTCGAGTCAACAGCCGCTCTCTTCCAAGTTTACTGTGATGATAATAATAATAATAATAATAATAATAATAATAATAATAATAATAATAGAGTTTCGTTTCGTTTTGTCATATTTATTGTTCCCGTATGTTTGCTGTAAAATCTGAAGGAAAAAAAAGAAGAGACTGGGGCTAGATTAGAGATTAAGTAACGAGAAATATTTACGATAGATTATTATAAAATAAATCTGGCCTAGTACAACAGCTACATATATATATTTTTTTATATAGCTTAAATACAATTATTTTCCTAATTACTTATCTGTTTGTAGACTTTGTGGCAGATAAATCTAACTCCTTTGAAACAGAATGGCATTGTCTTAGGAAACTTACTAATCTTCACATTGCTATAATCAAAAACACATTGGTAGAAACTTTTGTAACAGATGGGAGGATGCATTTTTTCTGATATATATTAAAATAAAGTTTTAAAAGGGCTTTACTAAAAATAAAAAGAGACAAAAAGAGGTTTTAGAAAATAATTTTGGACAAAGATGAGATTTTATGGTTTTGATAGTCTTGGTAACTTTTTTAAGTTTTGTAATTTATTTAAATCTAAATTTCACAAGAGTCCAATGTAGTTTTAATTTTATTCTTTAATGTGTTAACTAACAACTATAAAAATAGGGTTATGCTTGTATGCATTCATTCACAATGGTTGCTATAACTTAAAATTAATTAACGGTAAATATGTTTACTGTCTTATATAAAACCCTTAATTTCTTTATTAATTTTTTAATAACTTGATAGTTTACACAACAAGGACTGGTGGATTTCATTTTATCAAACCCATTGACTTCGGCTATCATTTCTGTACAAATGGTTTGATGTCTTACACAAAAAAAAACAACAGAAACGCTAGGTGGATTTTATATTAGACAAATTTTAAATTTAAAATGTTCTTTGATGAGATACCTCACCTGATTTATTTCTATTAATTTTAATACTAGAAAGAGCTTTAGTTTGTAAAGTGATCACTGCAGATAGAATGTCCCTGCTAAGTCCTTCACTTTAATGATAATTACATTACTAACACTATTAACGACCCACCTCGGTGACAGATAGCTAACGCGCTAGTTTCGTGTTGAGATAAATTGTCGAGGAGGGGTAGATAGAGGTTCGAATCTCTGTCAGGTGAACTGGGGGTGGTTTTTATTAAATTGATTTCCATTCTCTCTCCACGCAAATTCGGGTCCACTTTATATAAATTCAACCTTAACAATTTCTAGTCCATTGGTTTAATTAGTACTTGGAGCGTACAACCCGAAGGGATAGTAAGACGGAGTGCTAAATAATAATAATAATAACACTGTTAAAAAGGTCAAGAGCTACATATTTTTCTATTTTTTTAATCTTTGAGGTTATAAAACCATTGAAAGGACTTGGTGTATTCCTCCACGCCACGAGAATAAATAATCAGTGTGAGGATTAGCGTGTCAAGTTACATCTTCCTTGACATAAAAATATGGAGTGTTCTTCGTTTGTTGTGTTAGAAGATGCACGTGAGGTGATTCACAAGAGACCATTCTCCCCTCACCCTCGTCATAAAACAAGGTGAAAGTATATAAAATAACGTGTAAGAACAGTTAAGCGGGACCATACAATAAAAGGACACAGCATGAAGAATATAACCTAAACAAAATAGTTTAAATAAATAAAGGATTAAAGTTGTTAAACAGTTATTTATTTTTAACAGATTGAAATGCTCTCCTGTAAATTTGGAGTGATTTAAAGGAAACATTAAACTAAAATGTTGAAGAACCTTTAATAAATTGATATTCTTTAAAATATATATACTTACCTTTCCCCCAACCATTCCTTTACCCCTTCTAACCGCTCTACATCTTATGATCCAACCGGGCTATCCCTATATTTACAGGCTGAATGGGTTGGCTGAGGCAGCGATCGGCAACCTTTTTAGGTTCATGGTTAACTTAGAGACTTGTCAAAAGTCTCGCGATCACACATCATTTCTTCATTCTTATTGTTAGTTTTTTTTTTACTATACAATATACATATTGTAGGTGTCCTGGCGGTCCAGGGGTAGGGTGTCAGCCTCCTGTGTTGGCGGACGGGGTTCAATCCTTGGTCCCGGCACATATTTATATGATTACCAAACCCTTCCTTCACCTCTGACAAGAAATCTTGTGAATGTGGGGAATGCCAAGCCTCCTACCGTGGTTCGGATTCCACGTTAAACTGTAGGTCCTCCATTTCATCTCACAATCACCCTACCATTACACACTAGCGCAAGTGCGTACAACCCGAACGGGTACTAAGACGTGGTGCTAATAATAATAATAATAATAATAATACTATACATATTACATGTAACCCTTAATTTCAATATTTTCTAAAATACTAGTTTCCCCACTTTTCTATAAGAAAGAGTATAGAATTAATTAAATGTATGTTTTCGTACTAAACTATTTAATTATCTTATATTATTAGCGATTATTACCGATCAACGTTATTTTGGTCACACTCAAATTTTATTCGAATTCAGTACTTGATACATTTTTAAGTTTAGTAGACCGACTATTAACGACGTTTATTATTGTTTTTATTTTTATTATAATTAGCAGCACCACGTCTTACTAACCGTTCGGGCCTTACGCACTTACACTATTGTGTAATGGTAGGGTGACTGAGATGAAATGAAGGACTTACAGTTTAACGTGGAATCCGAACCACGGTGGAGTTCTGGCATTACACACATTCCCAAGCTGTGACAAATACACGTCTTGTCAGAGGTGAAGAAAGGGTTTGGCAATCATATAAATCTGTGCCGGGACCGAGGATTGAACCCCAGACCCCGCAGCACAGAAGTCCGACACCTTACCCCTAGACCGCCAGGTCACCAGCGACATTACATTTTCCTCATGTGAGCGACTGTAAATGTCAGTGAGATCGACCAGTTGCCGACCCTTGGTCTAGAAGAAGCAAATACCAATTTTCAAGGAGAGCGAAACAATTTAGGATGAGGAGGGAAAGGGGGAGAGGGGGAATCTCGCCGAACATTCATAGAGTATTCTAACTTCTCCCCGTGCAAGGTAATCCAAAACAAGACGATATTGAAGAATCTAACTTATCTACCGGTGCTGGTATGGATCGATTTATATTTTGGATGTATTTATTTGAATAGTTTCAATTCCAAATAGTTGTATTCATAATTATTCACTTGTTTAATCTAATAGAATATAATATGTAGTTTTAAATGACCATAAATTAATATTTCTTTATTTATACCGATACTTCACAAAGCCCCACAAATTTCCTTAGTTTTAAGCCAAGGTTATTTTTTGTGTGATAATTATCATACTTTAACCACGATATTTAGAATTAATTTTCTTTTCAATGGGTTACATATAGTACCTGCAAATAGGTCCCAAAATAAATTTAACCTGAAATAGCATACTAGTAAAAAAACACCAAGCTCTTGAGCAATAAGTTTTAAGGAATATAAAGCATTATATTTTTTAGTTTAACTAATATAATTAATAAAATATAATGTTAGTCAGAGGACAAAGTATCAAACTACTCTAAAATATCAGCTAAATATCAATATGGGTAAGCATGTGGGTTAAAGCACTAACCGCATCTTCTTTGTTTTATTATTATGGAGGTCAAGGTTCAATTCTTAACCAGACGTACCGAAGTTGTTTTTTTCACTGAATGGTATTATGTATATTTCCACTAAATTATACATAAAATTAATTTTGACTTGTTAGCTTGGTTAAATGCGGTCAGTCTCATTAGTAGTAAGACACGGCACACCAGAAAAAACCTATTATAATTGGTCCAATTACTTTTGTTATTAATCTTTCAAATGTGTGTTAGTTTATATATCTGTAAAAAAAATATTTGTGTTTAAGTAGCTCAAGAGCGGGTGGTTCGGGATGATCTACAATCCTTGTCCAAGAAGCTTTGTGCCCTTATGTCTCGTGCCTAGAGATGCATTATTAAATAAATTATTTAATTCGAAAATATTTTATTTTTAATGGCAAATGAAGTTTATAAATTCTATATTCCATTACGAATAAATTCTGTGATCATAAACCAGAGATGTTGTTATACGCGGAAGAAAGACAACATCACTCATGCAAATGTAGGACACGTTTTGTGGGCGAGAGAAAGGGAGTGGAAAGGAGGTGGAAAGTGGGTGAAAGGGGTAGAAGGATACGGAAAAGTTGGTCTTGGCTCAGATTCGATACGACTCAATCTACTGAAGCGTGGAGGTCTGGTGAATATTCAACAATCTCCGAGACCAATTTAGAAAAGTGGGGAGGGAAAAACCGAGAAAGACTAGAATCGAAAGAAAAATAAATAAATAAAGGGCTATTTCAAAATTTGTTTTATAGCTCAAAAAGGGACTTTGGTCTTTTTTTTATGGTGTTTTAGAATTCTAGTTTCTAATCTTCGTTAAAGTTTAGGTGAACTTTAACACAATATAAGGGCGAGGATTTTTTTATCTTCAGAAGTTTAAAATTCATTATAGTATTTAATGCATGTGGATTAAAATTTCATTAAGTAAATTATTATTAAGTAATATCATATAATGTTAATATATGTATATAACTAATAAGTTTTAAGTCTTTTGTATTTCGAGGCGGAGATAACTCTCCCTCCTCACCTCCAAAAAAGTATATTTAATTGATTTATTTATTTAAAATAATGAAATTTTCAGTTCTAGCTAACTTAAAGAATTTTTTAAAATATTTTAACTTGGTATAATTTGAAAAAACTAAATTTTAAAACTATATACGTAAAATAACAATCCATTTCTCAAACAATCGAGTGTGGATCTGAACTCAAGTTTCAAAAATTGGTTATCAGTAAACTACCCTTAGGCCGTTATAAGACTAACTCTGAAAAAAATATGTTAATTATATTAAACACTCGTCAGATATAAACTTTAGTGCTAACTAAATAAAAATTACAATCCAAAAACCACTTATCAGTGACCTACCCCTGTTTTTTTTTTTTTTTAAAAACATTAATTTGTTATTTATCATGTAAAGCCCTCCCCAAATATATCTTTTTAACAAAACCACTCAGCCATTTTTTTAAAAAGGTCGATTCTCTTAGATCAGTCATAGTAAAATACCCTAAATTTTAAAATTGGAACTAAAATCTCGATTTCATCTCGAGAGATCATTAAGTTCAAACGAAATTCTTTAATTATTTATATTTGACAATAATTTCCTAAAAACACAATAATAATAATTGTTTAGCATTAATAACTAAACAATGCCTGAGGTCAGTAAATAAAATGTATTCCGAAAGTCATTAAATCTATTTGGGCTTTGGACCTAGGTACACACAGACACAAATAAGTAAATGCAGACAGGCAGACATGGTGATAGACAAAATAACTTTTTTTTTTCAGTTTTGAGACATATAAAAATTAATATCCATCAAAATTTAAAGGCAAAAATGTCATGACTATTATAGTATTTGATCACTTTGAGAATATATTAAGAGTGAATTGAAGTGAATTCACTATACACAAACAATAATAAAATATTGCTATCAATGCAAAATTTGGCAACAGCCAACAGCCTCCCCCTAGAATAATAGCAGGCCCCCCTTATTAAATTCCCAAAGTAAGGGGAACTTTATACTACCTCTCATATATCTTATCAAATAATTAGAGGTTTGTTAATAGACATGGCTTGTCAGATGCAATCAACTTGTTGAGGATGAGAAGTTTGTAAAGTAAAAGAAGAAATCTGGCTCTTTGTGCGTAGAAAACCACAGGTAGACATTTTTTAAATTATGTATTACTTTTTACTAAACTTGAATCTGTCTTCATGTAAATGTATACACGAGTTTATATTTGTGTAATCAGTGGATTGGTTCAGACTATTTTAATATTAGATTAAGTATTAAATTCAGGTGGGTTTATATATAAGTACAAAATCAATTAAATACAAAGATTTATGAATGCCAGTAAGTCGTTTTGAAATTTAGAAAGCAAATAAATTAAAACTAGCATCATTAAAAATGTTCTCATACAGCACTATACTTTAAAAATTATGTCAAAATGTTGAACAAATCTCAAATAATTCTCACGTTTTAAGCTAAGATGTTAGTTTTTAGATATTTAAAAGTAATATTTATGTACATCATGCTTTATTACCGGTCCTGGATATCTGGAAGAAAAATTGTTATCATAGTGTCTCGCTAGGCTAGCTGTTCATATTTTATGAATATATGATGATAGATCTCATGTGAAAGGGATGAGTTGAGAAGATTTTTAGAGGTAATCTACTGGCACTAGAGTGGACGGAGTGTGGGAAACCATTTATGAAAGCCCATCCTCTATAGATCCAACCAGGATTCAAACCTCAATCTCATCGTCATCCGCAGGTCATTAAGTATAACACAAGACGTCTTTTGATCATTCGGCCACTGACGCGGATCAAAACTACATTAATTAGGTAAAGATGAGCAAGGTTGACTTATGCATTAAATGTGCCCACAATTGTGTAGAGGAAGTGGGAATCAATTTAGTATGAGGTGAAGGGGGTGAACAACAAGAGTATATTTACCCTAACTTTTTAACTGAATGACAGGTGAAAAATCACATGTTTAGGTTTTGGGTTACCAACACTTGTAAAAAGGTCACTGCATTGTTATAAATGATTTAAGTTTTTTAATTATATGTTATATTTTACATTTGAAATAAAATAAACTTAAGTTTTCTCATACTATTTCATTACTTTTAATTATTTATTTTGTATACAATCCTAAACAATATTTTAAACATGATTAAAAGGACATTATTCGTTTTGGAATGTTATCTATTAAGTGTAATATAGTCCATATATTAATACCTTTTAACAAAGGCATTGTATTTACTTGGAAAAGAGAAAACATTTGTCATTATTAATATATAATAATTTATTTTATTGTGCTTCAAAATATCTAACTGAATAAAATATTTGTATCCACTGTGTGGTTGAATCATTGTAAAGAACTTGTTTGCGGCATGATCAATCACATGTTTTAAATTCGTCAGTCGCCATTTTGAAACTATAGTTTTTAGACCTTTTGTGAAAGTGCTGGGAATATATATATTTTTTAAATTGGAATAAAAGGTTACCTAAGCTTTGTGCTTGACCTCATATATATATACAAATAATATTGACCTACGTGTCTGTGATTAACTATCATATTCATACATTACCATATATTTTAATTACAGTTATCCAAAGTGACATATATCAGCTGTTGGTGTAAGGATACATTAGGGAATATTTCTAGTAACTCTTTGAATTGTCAGCCAAGTAAACTCGAGCGGTTGATGTACCTTAAGTACACTAGGCCTGATCTAGAAATCAAATCTCGTCTTTGACAAATCTTGCAGAAAGAATCCGACATGTCTGTCTACAAAGCCTTCAATATGGATCTTAAACTCGAATTAGTATGTTAAATAAGGGTATCCAAATTTTAATAACGTTATTTAAATCGTTATATAAACATGTATAGGCTTAATTCGAACATCTTTAGTAAGATACTATATTTTAAAACACTAATTAATTTTTAATAAACTAATTTTTCCAGCAACACCATGGCTAATTTCTAAGTTATCATAGATTAGAAGAAGTTTACAACTACATTTGACGATTTCATTCAGCATAAAATTCCCCAGTATTTTTATATTATTAAATTTCCCATGATGGATTTAAAGTAGAGCTGCATTTTTTTTTACTTAACCTTCTCTTAACATATATTTCACTTATCAAAAACACATCGTAATATTAATCCCCTCCTTTTCTAAATACAAAATACCATCAAATTAATCAAACACACACACAAAAAAAGAAATCCTGGGGGTAAAACGTAATCTTCCAAACGGATGAAAGCACGGGATTCGTGATTAGAAAGTATATATTAGCAAAGTTTTTAAGGCAGCACGCCCATAGATGAGGCGATAGTATCATGAGTTGTGTGAACCGTGGATAGTATGTGTGTATGTGTGTGTGTGAACGCTGTTAGTATGCGTCAAGTATTTCATAAATCTCTTTGTTGTTAAAACGATCCAACGCGAAGATTACTTCTGCCCTCACGGTCTGTGGCAATGTATTATTACACGCCGAGAGACTTCTAAGAGTCACATATGTAAAGTGATCACGCGAGCAAACACTCTCCTGAAATTGAGTCTTTATTTTAAGAGTCGATTTTAATAATACAATGACCAGCTTTATTTAGTTTATTACGTTAATGAGCTAAGAATGAGAAAGTTGAAATTAAGAGGAGTTGTAGCAACATTTGGGTGGAAGAAAAGTGGTTAACCATTTAGGAAACTACACCCAGAAACACACAAACAAGATTCTAGCTACAATCTTCGCCAACCTACAATCCAATCTAATATGAGAATGATGAATTTGACTAGATTTGGGGAAACTTTTTGGCTTTGAAATTATTTATTAAAATGATGCACGCCACCTCACGGATTCCTCAAGACCATATAGTAAGTTTTGCTAACATAAGATAGAACACTAACTATAGATATAGTCAGAGAAATAGATTGTTGGGAACGGTTAATGGTCTAACATTATATTATAAAAATAATATTTGTTTAGTTTTAATTTTCTTAGCACACGTATTACTATCCATAAAAATTAAAAGATTTTTTTAATACACAGTGTTTGATGATGTATAATTTATTACTTATTTACTTTATGGCATAGGAACTCGAAATTTCACTGCCACAATAACAAAAGTACTTCACCTATCCCTAACTTGAGCTGGTTCTATTCAGTCTACCTCATTACACCCTATCCCTATCTTGAGATAGCTACATCCTGTCATTACTACACCCTATCTCTTTCAAGTCCATTCTAATGTTATCCTCCGATCTGCGCTTAGGTCTTCACATTGGTTTGCTAATTAGTACACTGAAGAAAGTTCTAGAATCTCACATTCAAGTTGCATGTCCTACCCAACATAATCTACCAAACTTGACTATACTCTCAATGGCTTATGATGAGTACATGGTATTTAACTCATCATTATGTAAACTCCTTCATTACCCAGTATCCTCATCCCATTTCGGACCACATATCTATCTAGGTACCTTGTTTTCGAACACCAATAAATTTGTTTTCTTCATGTAAGCTAATACCACGTTTCACACCCATAAATAACAGCCGATAAAATTGTTTTGAATATCCTGAGTTTTACATCCCTTTAAAGCAGGCGAGATCTCAACAAATTACTGACTGAGTAATAGCATCCATTTCCCGATTGTGTTATTTTCATAAGTTCTAATCTAATGTCTTAACGGCAAGTTAAAATTACTCCTAAGTACTTAAAATCATAAACTCTTTCAAATGGATATGTTACTCACAGTATTCTCTAAACTATCGTATCCAATATGTGTGAACATTTACTTGGTCATTTAAACACTCACTTCTAAACCTATTTATTTCCATACTAGCATCTAGTAAAATTTTGGCATTTCTTGCAACAGCTTCCTTAATATTGCCTAAAAACAATATAGATAATATGCATATTTTAGTATATGTATTGTACTGTTTAATGTCAAGCCTTTCCTACAATCTTGCATTACCCTAAAAGCCACTCTAACCACTCTAAGGCTAGATTTAAAAATAATAGGGGAAGTGCATATCTTTTTTTTTTCTAACCCATTATGTACTTCTTAATTGTCTAGTAGTTGAAATCGATCTCTTACCTTGCCATGAGTATCAACCAAACATTACTCAAATAATACTAATTAATTATTCAAGGAACACACAGTAAACAATAACAAAAGGATCTGATTATAAGTGAAAAGATATAATTTATATGGAATATAAGGAAAAAATTAAAATTAGAAAAATATTTTTAATTAGAGAAAACCATATTGAGATTATAAGAGTTTGAATAGTTACGGATAGTAACAAGTCTGAATAATACTTATTACATTATATAGGAGAAAAGATATACTGAATAGAATAATGTCAAACCTATAGCAAAAACTTAAACATATAATTCTATTTATGTATGTGAAATAAGTAGAACAAGAACATATTGAATATGAAATAGGTTAAAATACAAAAAAACATTAAAATTAGACAAACTTACAAATAAAAATCTCATATTCTAAGGTTGCATGTTAATGAATAAAACATTACTAAGTAAGATATACAATTATAGTGAAAAAGTTAACACTAAGTATAAAGGTAATATTAAGATAGATCCAGAGTTGTCAAAAGGAAAAGTTAAAAATTTGACCAATGGTAGTAAATGCCTCACCAGACCCCACAAAAAGCCGCATGTGGCCAAAAGTATGTATGTTCCCCATCCCTGAATTAGACAAATCGACTAAAGATTCGGACCAAATTTGTGATTTTATAATTATTTTATCACATTCGTATCAGCGATGGCATGATTCAACGCGTCACTATCGCGTAAAGACTAAATTGCTGGAGAGAGGGAGATCGGGATTTTAATCCTGGTGGTGTTCCGTAAGGTTTAAAAAAAAAATAGTTTTCCACCCTCCTTCCATGTGGAGTCGGCTACATTTGCTCTAAAATGCTACCAAACTCATATTTAATTAGCATAATTAATTAATGTGTATAACTTGAAAAGGTAATCAAGGGTGGACGGGACTGTATAAACAATCTACTAGTAATAATCTTGTTACGACTTGCTCTCATTGGCTTCAACTCACGGCCAATCACCGCCCTCATAGTAAAAAAAACTAATCATCATTTAAAATTATATTAATTTAATAAGTGTTTTTAATGCCTGGTTTTTAAATAATCTAGTCAGAAATTAACTTGATTTGCAGAACATTAGAATGAATGAAATAAAATAATAATATATCCTATTACACTATATCAGATTAATGTTCAGTCTATAAACCATTCAAAACTTTTAAAAGGGAAAATAAAGGAAGAAGGAACCAAAACTTAGTAACAACATCAACGTCAAAAGTAAAATGTCGTTTGAAAGAAATAAAATACTTTAAAGCAACGTCTTAATATTTACGAACAAAGCTAAAAGCATGGAATGATCCACCACTTTTTTTTCTCTATTGGTTCGTGGCGGGTAGATAGAACTAAAAACTCTTTCACGTTATTGCTTCATTAAAACTCCAGAGGAGTTATGCAACTCAAAAACCATTAAACTTTGGCTTTTAAAGGAACGTTGGGGTTTTATCTCCGTCTACGACTGGTTTGTGATGTTTTCGAAAGCTTTGTGTGGCAGGGGTGAAGGGGGAGGGAGTAATAGGACTGCATCTAACTAATAATATCTCATCTCAAAGAGGTTTGGAAGTGGATTCTTGGAAAATGTTATGAACGTAAAACAGTCAGCCGAGTGTTATGAATGCACTTTAATGTTCTGATCATCCTGATACTATAGATTGAAGTGGTGGGAATATTTTGGTATGATTCAAAGGAGTATTAGAGTAGTCTAGCTACCAAATTAGACATATTAAACGGCAAATTAAGTAAAGTTATATTTCATAGGTCTGTCAAATAACGTACAGTTTAAGGTATAATCGTTATAGTTCAGGGCTACAGATCCCAAAGGTCCGAGGTTCAATCACCAGTGCCTTAAAGATTTTTTTCTTCTTCTTGTTAAATGGTGTATCTGGAACGGTGTCAAATTATCCTCGTGATAACAAACAAATTTAATGGAAAAAGTAGCAACTCCAAACTAGAAAACTGAGATTGGCGGCCAGAATGTTTATTGACACACTATACTAGTGGAAGGTGAAACTATCTTCATCCAAAGACGGCAACCACTCGGTTGATATAGCTCGATGGTGGTCTGACGTAAAGGAGCTTATTTTAATTTATAAATAAGTTTTTGAATTAATATTGAACGAAAAATAGTTTTTTTTATATCTAAAAACACTTTTCCTAATTGAGATTCAACGTTTTCATGCAATGGCCTTATATTTTTTTTAATAAAATAAGAAAAATAAATTTAAATATCAATTAATCTTTTATAGCCAAAGTTTAAATCATAATCGGTATCGGTAGCCATTCTCCTTTTTATTTTAATACATTACCCTTATTTTAAAATTAGCCTACCCCATAGTGTAGGAGTAGTGGTCTGTGCACCTGGTTACGTGCCTAGGTGTCCCGGGTCCAAATCCCGGCTGGTACCTTAGGTATTTTTCCTGAATATGGACTTATCCCAACGGTCATAAGTCTCTGGTTGATTAGGTTTAAGTTAGGTCTAAGTGTTTCCATTGGTTCCACACCCTCATATTCACTAACACCTTCATTTCATCGTGACATAGAAAGAGCCTCCACGGAAAGGATGTACTATTGTTACATTCAGGCGTGCAACATTACATGATTACTGACTAATATGCTTTCTACTGAGTTACGATTGATGTAGCCCAGACGCACCACATTATTATTTTAAACGTAACCTACTTTCAAAACAATTAAGTAAAATTAAAGGGTAAGCTTAGGGTGTAAGTTAATATAATTACTGAAATCAGCCGTATCTGAATCGTATTCAAATAAATTTTAAAATGGCATCTGGACATGGAATCGAACCCACGACATGTGGATAGCACACCAATACTCTACCACTGTACTATCCAGAATTAATTCCGTAATGAGTGTCATTCTTCACTCAGATTCATATATCTATACTAATATTATGGAGAGGAAAGATTTGATTTTTTTGTTTGTAATGGGTAAACTCAAAAACTACTGGACTGATTTAAAAAATTCTTTCACCAATATAAAGCTACATTATCAGCGAGTATCATAGGCTATATTTTATTTTGAAAGTTTAATTTATTCCTCATAAAAATGTCGATAGTCATTCATATTTTATGGTAGAGTCTATGATGATTCTTCAATATGTGTGTTGAAAATAATAATTTGTGTGTGTGGGGGGCGAGGGGGAAAGGGTCTAGTTTTAGTAATATTCTTCTAAAAGATCTCATTTACAAGGGAAATATTGTATTATATGGTTTTACAGTTATATGTAGACTATGGCTCAAACCCCAACTAGGAATAGGGAAAGCTTGTTTTTTCCCTAAATATCTAAATAAGTACCCACAAACTCTTCACGCAACTACGCGTATATTTCCTCTAATTTATATCCTAGTCACCCCTACCTTATTAACTGTGCGGCTCCGGAGAACATGAGAAAGTCCGTGGCCATCATAACGTAAGCTCGCCGCAACTTCAACCCGTAACCGGGCAACCAACCTACCTCAAATCAGTTTTAAGAATATCCTCCTGCCAACGTCAGCCTACAAAAAAATATCTTGTATATTAAAATTTCCCAGCTAAAATGTTGTTTACATGCATTTCATCGTCCATTATCTACACATGAACATCAAATTTGAGACTGCGTGCATTGATTATGCTAAATACTTTTAGGAATACATTCAAATCGTGAAGTTCTTTATTATGTGACATTCACATTTTTCTGTTTGGTCATCTCCCTTAGGCTCAAGCACTTTGTTATCAAGACATTCTTAGCACCGCGTCTTACTATCTGTTCTAGTTAAACGCGTGTGTACTTACTACGCTAATGAGTTAGGAATGAGGAAGGTTGAATTTAGAGGAGGATTACCCACATTTTCAAAAAAGGAGAGTGGAAAACCATTTAGGAGAAACTCCCCCTTAGTACATCCGATTGAGATTTGAGCCCTGATCTCCCTGTCATCATCAGTCTAATCTTGTGAGAGTGACGCCTTAGACCATGTGGCCACCGAAGCAGGTATCTATTTATTCTATTGGTATAGAATGAAAAACTAAGCATCACATATGAAAACAACAATCTTATTACTGTAATTAATGTGGATAGCCCGAAAATGGTATGTAGTAAGGTTAGTTGCAAAAAGCATTTCATTTTGTTATAGTCACTAACTTCAAAAGTAAAATGGTGACACTCGGAAGAAGTTTGATATTTTCTCAACTATGGATATATTGTGGCATCCCAATAATCAATTAAACACCTTCTTGAAACGATTATCAACAAGTTGAAACCACAATGTCATATCTGCTCCTCCATCATAATTTCACAAAAAGACCACTCTTCTTGTACCGATCTATGGGTGACAGGTTGAAACAAACACTCATATCTGCTCCTCCGTCATAATTTCACAAAAAGACCACTCTTCTTGTACCGATCTATGGCTGACAGGTTGAAACAAACACTCATATCTGCTTCTCCGTTATAATTTCACAAAAAGACCACTCTTCTTGTACCGTTTTATGGCTGACAGGTTGAAACAAACACTCATATCTGCTCCTCCGTCATAATTTCACAAAAAGACCCTTCTTCTTGTACCGATCTATGACTGACAGGTTGAAACAAACACTCATATCTGTTCCTCCGTCATAATTTCACAATAAGACCCTTCTTCTTGTACCGATCTATGGCTGACAAGTTGAAACAAACACTCATATCTGATCCTCCGTCATAATTTCACAAAACGACCACTCTTCTTGTACCGATCTATGGCTGACAAGTTGAAACAAAAACTCATATCTGCTCCTCCGTCATAATTTCACAAAAGACCACTCTTCTTGTACCGATCTATGGCTGACAAGTTAAAACAAACACTCATATCTGCTCCTCCGTCATAATTTCACAAAACGACCACTCTTCTTGTACCGATCTACGGCTGACAAGTTGAAACAAACACTCATATCTGCTCCTCCGTCATAATTTCACAAAACGACCACTCTTCTTGTACCGATCTATGGCTGACAAGTTGAAACACTCATATCCGCTCGACCCGAGAAATTTAACACAACCACTACAATTCTTTAAGTGGTACATTGCTGACAAGTTGAAACAAACAATACCACATCTGCTCCTCCCTTGGAATTTCGCACAACGACTACCCCCCTAATAAATCCGTCAAGAGTTTGAGCGTCACCAACTAAACCAGTCAACAGCAACGGTGCCTTGCCTCGTCATGTTCCAGCGTCGGTTGTGAGAGACGGGAGATATATGGTCAGACACTGACTGGTGCATAGTGATTAATTGCTGTGCAAGTTTTCTAAAGGTAGGTTGTTTACAGTACCGTTGAAATGAAGGAGGAGGGGGAGAGAACGTGTGGGGTCTTTAAGGGGAAGTTTCAGAGAACAGTTGGGAGGAGGGGGTGTATTTCGTGAGTATCACTTTCTACTACCCATCCAGGCTATCGAAATATTTAACACAATTGGAATAGATATGAGGAAGATAGAGATTAGAGGCAGATATTCTAACAATGGCCTTGAGGGAAAGCGGGAAACCATTAGGTAGATAAATAAAAAACCATATTATTCAAATAGTTTCAAAATCCACACAGGTGGGTCCTTAGACAAATATATTTGTCTTGTATTCAAGCCTACAGCCAACATAATAATAAAATACTAGTAGTTTTTTCACTTAAGTATCTACTTTTCCCCCCTCCTTAAAAATGCGGGTATACTTTTTTTTAAATGAACTATACCCTATTTATCCTTACACAGGTGTAAAAATGTGCCAATGGTTTGGACTAAAAGAACAAAATAAAAGAAAGCCTATTTTAAAAGATAGTTATTTTGAAACGAGACCAATAAACAAAATTATAATGAATATAAATAAACCTTGAAATTATTTTAAAAACTAATATAAATTACATTCGTGATACGAAGCTAATTTATCGTGTAAGCGCCTTGACCTGATAATATAATAATTGAATTTCCACATGGGAGAACCTATTTTAGAATAGTTAATTGTTTATTTTATCCAGTTTGACCACATGGATTGATCTGTATAATCAACACAAACATGCGTTTTATTCTTTTATATGAATAAACCAAAAGCATTATATTATTTACCAGGCCTAAGTGGTTATGTATTAAATATTTAATGTTTTACCTGCTTAATGGATTACCGCAATTTTTGCAATCATAAATTGTTACTTATTTTACCACCATGTCCCATAGGTCTGTCCTATGAGAATTTAATAACACTAATGGGAAATTGATTATTAGGGCAGAAATAATATTAAGTACACCCGCATTGGCGTGGAAGGAAATATAGAAACCATTTATGACCAAAAATAATCTTAGTATACACGACCGGTTTCCACATCGACCGTCCAATAACCAGAAAACCAGAATGGATGAGCCTTACATCTAGACCTCTTGCCCACCGATACGGGTAATAATATCGTAAAATTAGTAATGGTTCGATAACCGTATCCAGGTGACATTTTTTATATATTTAAATATGACTAAATGATGGATGATTTCCTTGATTATAATTATTCATCCCCAAGGCTTCCCACGATTTATATATCTATATTTAATTGTTTAGCGTTGCATTCTTCTAAAACGCTTATATCAACAATAGCTTAAATTAACATATAATATTAATAGTATTACTAACACAAATAATTCATTAAAATAGTTATATGATTATTGTTAATATTAATTATATAAATATTTCTTCCTGTACACCTCATTTGAATGTCTAGTCAAACTGAATGTCAACTCCATATTTTAATTACTTAACCATGTAACTACTGTACCCAAAAAGCATAAAATAGAAAGTGTGACCCCTTTTAACTCGTGGACTGTAATGATTTGTATGAAATAATTTAATCCTTATTTATAGAATTTAATACTTATATATTGTTAAAACTGCGCGACCAAATTTTTCATGTAGAATGAACTTAAAGTAGCAATTAGAAGGATTGGAAAGTGGAGAAATTACTTTTCTACCTAAATATAACCACGATCAAATTAACTTTTCAACGTTATTGAAGTGAAGTTTGTTGGTAAAAAAAGACAAAAGTACTCGTGAACATCGTTAATCTAAATAAAAAGAACCACTAGCATGCAAGCAAGCAAGCTACCTCTACTTTCAGGTTTACCCTGGATGTTTTCCTTTCTTTCTTTCTTTTTTTCCTTTCGTTCACTCTCAACCAATTATTGGTCGTATATCGACTTCGTGATGTCAAAGCCTTGTTACTTCGATAATGCCACAGGCCTTGAAAGTCGAGCACTAAGGAAAGGAAGAAGTTATTACAAGAATATAATATGGCGAACATATCTGAGTCCCCCATCGAGGATAAGTATGAGGGAGGAAAAAAAGAGATAAACGAACTTTATGTTTACCTGATATATTTCCAATTATACGATGTAACATGTATGCCAGAAGATTAAAAGTTTATGTAATAGAAAACAGAAAAATACTATCTTAAGAAATAGATTGTAGTTGTTTATTTTAAAAACATTCCATGGCGTTAGCCCGCAAGCTAGATAGCTATACCGACCGAATATCCACCATAGTTGGCAAAGATAGTGCAAAAATTGGCGAATATAGGATGTCATGTGGTCAGCAAAACGAACCTTCCAACAATTATCTCAGTTCTCTAGATCGTATCCGCATTATTTTATTAAAGTATCTCCCCATTTGTGCTTATGAAGCTGAGTTTGACAATTTTCCAAACTTTTTTAGCACCGCGTCTTACTGCCCATTTGGGCTATACGTCTATTATGCACTCTAATTTGCGTGCAGGGAGAGTGTAAAACCATTTAGGAAAATCCAACCTTAGTGCAACCAACCGGGATTGATACCCAATTTTCCCATCTAGTCTGACACGAGAGTAGCGCGTTAGAGCACGCAGAAATCGTACGATTCGTTTTAGACCCACTGCTAAAAAGAAAAAACTGGAAACGCCATGTATAGGACACTGGACCACTGGATCTGTAGCCAGGAACTCTGACGACTAGACAACATAGGCGGTCTGTAGTTTTTTTATTAAGTTACAAAAAGTGTGGATTGACCTTACAAAAAAAAAGTTATTTTTATAACTCATTACCTGAATTAGAAATATATATAAACCAGCTTTTACCCGTCGCGGCTTCACCCGCAATGATTGATAAAATCTTTTAATTTTTTAACTAAGCTGTTTTGGTCATAAATAAAACCGCTTTTTTTTTCAAATATCTACGTGGTTTTCTCAGTTCAGGGTGTAAATAATTTTGCCGTATGATGCTGTCTTTAATTAAACATTTTAACTTTCACTTTTTAATATTCGTAGTAAATGAAATATATATTATTTAAGTTATCAATTATTAATTTAATTTGTTTTAAATTTATCTTCTTAACTAGTATTATTTTTCCTAATTAGCACCGCGTCTTACTATCCGTTCGGGTTATACGCTTTAAGTACTAATTATGCTAATGGATTAGGAATTGGGAAGGTTGAATTAGAGGAAGTGAAGCCGCATTTGCGTGAAGGGGGAGTGGAAAACAATTTAGGAAAAAAAACCTCCAGATCACCCACAAGAGATTCCAACAGAGATTCGAACCTTGATTTCCCCGTCCTCAGCAGTCGAGCAGCTCAACACGACTAGTGCGTTAACCAACTACGCCACCGAGGCGGGTTCTTAATTAGTTAAATAAATAAATGAAATAATATTATTTTGCATACTACATAACTAAAATCACATACCTATTAGTATGAAACTACATTACACTAATGACTATTTACTGTAATTACAAAATATTAAATCACAAGCTCTTAAATAACATAATTTCAATCACTTAATCATAACACCCAAACTTTCGCATTTATTATATATATATATATATATATATATATTACAAAAAATGTTAGTTATATATATATATATATATATATGTTATTTATATATATATGTTATTTATATATATATATAAATGTTATATATTATATATTACAGAAAAATGTTCCTGTGGACGACGTTGTACGATTTGTTGTTTTCGGCAAGTACATGTAGTTTCGGGAACTCGATACCCTTGAACAGGCGACATACAGTTGAACGTGCGAGAAAGACGGATCGTCAAATTAAAGTCCGCTGTACTGATGGTGATTTTTCTTACAGACTTTCTCCCTACACTCCACGTAAATAAAAAGAGTTATTTGTTAAATTTGAGTTACACGTCCTTATCCCATTAGCATAGTTAGATAAAATTTAAACTGCCTCAGTGGCCGCATGGTCTAAGGTGTCACTCTCATGTTGGATTAGACTGCTGATGACAAGGGAGATTGGAGTTCAACTCCAGGTCGGGTGTAACGAGGGTGGTTTTTTCCAAAAATTGTTTTACACTCTACCCTGAAGCAAGTGCAGGTACACTTACTGTAAATTCAATCTTCCTCCTTTCTAATTCATTAGCGTAACTAGTACATGTGTGTACAAACTTTACATGTAGTAAAAGGAAGTGCCAAAAAAATTGAGTGTAGTAAGTAAGCATTTTTTTAACTGAATCAATGATTAGTGTTTTTTTAGCTACACATCTTACTACCCGTTTGGTCTACATGCCAAATGAATGGTGTTATCTTTATAGTTTTTCATGAGTGAAATAGTTTTAAATGGTTTATTATTATTAATTATTATTATTATTATTAGCACCGCGTCTTACTACCCGTTCGGGTTGTACGCACTTACGCTAATGTGTAATGGTAGGGTGATTGTGAGATGAAATGAAGGACCTACAGTATAACGTGGAATCCGAACCACGGTGGAGGCCTGGAATTCCTCACATTCACAAGATGTCTTGTCAGAGGTGAAGGAAGGGTTTGGTAATCAGATAAATATTTGCCGGGACCGAGGATTGAACCCCGGCCGCCAGCATAGAAGTCTGACACCTTACCCCTATACCACCAGGTCACTGACTTTAAATGGTATAGTAAAACGTTTAAACAACAGGTTTTCGAGATAAAAGTAAGGCTATCTAGGCTTGCATATAATTCAAACGTAAATATGTAATTATTAATAACCATTACTGTCAAAGCATTACTAGACAAGAACATATAGCCTACGCGAGGCAAAAAATTATTTTTTAAACATTATAATAAAATAATCTACACGGAACTATCTGATACATTAGTTTAAACCCTATAACTTGCCTAATATGAAATAAATCTAATGCCAATTAAATATATATTTTTTTGTATAGCTTTTAGCTTTAAGACTGTTAAAAATAATACTCGATCATATAGAAAGTAAAACCTTCTAATAGCTACGTAGGTTGACTGTACAGAACTGTTCGTTTATTTATAAAACGTTGAATCTGCGTATGTAAGATTAAAACAATTTTCTTTAGTATAAATAAAAATTTAACTCAACATAAAGCATAATATTATTTAAAAAATCACGTGTTTTTTTTAAACTTCATTGCAAAGTATATTGTTAGTCTAGATCGAATTGAATACATATTCATTAGTCCATGAAGTATAACCTTTGTTTACATTCAACTGTGTACGTATTGTTAGTTTAGACAAGCGTTTTTAAGGATGAAAATATAAAAAGTTTATTTGAAAAGGCCAATCGAATATTCATTTGTTTTTCACACAAAGCTTCTGCACTATAGGTTCCCTGTAACATACACAATAATTATTATTATTATTATTATTGAAATCTAATAAATAATAACATAAGGCTACAATTTATAATTACGTCAATTTTAATTTGCGCTCACTAATGTAATTAACGATTTTTTGCATACAAAAAATTTGGGATGCATTGCTTATCCAAATTATAATTACGTAATAATTAAGTTTAATGCTGTTAATATTATTTAGTAACTTTATTACTTGATTTGTTTTGGTTATAATTAAAATGTAATAACAAGAGCCAGCTTTATCACTGATCATTCATATCGATGTTATAATAATTAAAACTAGTTGAGATAGCAATTTTTGGTTGTACAAGTTTATAGCTATCTACAGTAGCCCCCCCCCCCNNNGGTGCTGACTGACAGCTTTAAAAAGTTACCAGACCGAACTACGTATCCCTACGCCAAACCAGATTATCTGCAAAAACATGTGTTTAGCAGCTGTCACTTCTGACAGTCAAAATTTAGGTATATACCTAAATGTTTACTGTCAGAAGTTATCTTTAAGCTGTCAAGTCAGCACCAAAGAAGCCATGGGGCTACTGTATTTAACTTGAAGATTCATTCGATAACATTTATGAGATTGTCAAATTGAAAAATAGAACCAGATTCAAATATATTTGAAGGTAATATTTAAATAGAAAATAAATCCAAAAGATCGTTTTAAAGAATCATAACATAATATACCCACTTCATTGGTCACTCTCGTGTTAGAATATGCTTCTAAATATGGGGAGATCAAGGTTCGGATCTCAGTAGAACGTACCGAGAGAGGATTTTCCCAAAATTATTTTTCCCACTATGCCTCTAGGCAAATGAGGGTACGTTTTCTATCAATATCATCTTACTCATCCCTAAAACAACTAGCGTAATTAGTACATTAGTATAATACGAACGGGTAGTAATACGCGGTGTTGAGAAAATTAAATTTAATAAAACACGCGTGAGCTGTGTTTCGATTCAAAAATTTAAAAAAATCAACACGGGGCTCTAAATATTAACTAAAGATGAATCAAAATGCACACAAACGTTTCTTCTATTTTTATATACCATTGACACCCTACTAGATAGTTTCACGATTAACTCGACATAGATCATGTATGTAATTTTTTTAATGCACTATTGAATGAGATGACACATGATTTGGCAGAAAAAACCAAGATTAAAATCCAGTTTGGAATTACTAAACGTTATTTTTCCTCCAATCGTTTTACACACTATCAACGTGAATGTAGGTACATAGCATCTAAATTATATTTTCCTTATCCCTAACACAATAGCATAATTCACAAATATGCTTATAGTCGAAATGTGTTGTAAGAACCAGTGCCTAAAAAAATCTCCCTCCTTTATCAATAATATCCCACAATTTTCCTCAAGGTAAATTAAGATATCATAAGTATGCCCTACAACGCTCCATGAAGTTGTTATAAAGGTCTTGCAAAAATATTATTATCCATTTGCACGAAAAATTATTTGTACCAATCCCTAACCAATGTAACAGATTCCCTATGCTTCAAAAACAAATATTTAGTTTATTTAAGTTCATTAAAATAGAAATCTTTGAGAATGTTTAGTTTAATACCAATGAAGATACACACTCAGGGTGGGGGAGCCGGGGGGCTTAAGGGCCTGGTGGACCGGTCGAATGCGTGGGGTGCGCTAAACCTAGTACTGACCTAACCTAATGGAACCTGTGCGTGATGTTGAGTAGTTTGGCATAACAGTTTTTCACTTTTTTTTATACTAACACAAAATTGGGCATATTGGTATAGTTTTTTGTGATGAATAGGATAGGATTGTTCTCTTACACTGGACAGATTTAAAAGTGGGAGCAATAAAACTTTTCTTTTCAATTATCGCGTAAATTATTAACTACATAGAAGTATTCGTTATAATAAAATAGTCTATAAAAGGAATATTTTTTTTAAGAAACCGTAAAAGAGTTTTATTTTTAATCTTTAACAGTTTACCTACAATCTCACAGTGCAACGTTTGGAGTATTAACAGGCGAGGATTCAGGGTGGGTGGGTCAAAGGTTCAGTTGACCCCCCTGTGAACGTTAGAAAATGAATACAAAATACAAAATTAAAGTGTAAATTTTAGAAAGAAAATATAACACAGATAAATTATTCAGTTATTTTTTTTACGAACAGACACCTTTTAAGCCAGGTCCACACGCGCGTTATTCGTACACTTTTATTCAATGTCCGATATATCTCACGCAATTGTAGAAAAAAGTACAAATGAACATAATTTGCCCCTTCATGGAATGAACCCCCTCCCCCAGATATATTTCAAATCTTCTGATATTATCGAATATGAAGCTGAAATATGGCCTTAAATCAAATTCCAAATTACTTCTAGATGCATTCTATTGTCAAAAATTTAATGGATAAGAGCGTTTCAAATAACTCTATACTAAAGTAATCTAAATGGCAGAAAATGTCAGGGGAGGAAAGCTCTAAACAGTTTCTAAGGTCATCCAGATTTCAAAAAATATCTAGGGGAAGACAACTCCAAATATCTCATAGATGCATGTCATTTTGAAGAATTGTCACGTGAGGACCACCCCAAATAATCTGGTTTCTGAAATAATTCGATCTTAAAAATTTTGTCGGTGGAGTACCAATTCAATGATTATCTTCTAGAGGTATCTAATCATAGTTAAAATTAAGGTGAGGGTAACTCTAAATAGCTTTGAAGGGTATCCAAATTTCAAAAATTTCTAGGTGAGGAACACTTTAAACGGCTTATAAATAATATAGGCCCTATATTTCTTTTACCAAGGCGAAGACTTCTCATAACTTCTAGAGTGAACAATTTTTTCAAAAAATAGTTCAAGGAGGGCAACTAAAAATAGTTTATAAATTCTATCTTTTTCAAAAAATTTGGAGAGGATGGCCATGGTTAAAACATACATAAGATCACATATGAATGAGAAATAATTAAATGACTTTAAACAAAATCTAACATTGTAAGTAACTATGTTATTTTATAATTATGACACCCATATTAAATTGATCTGGATCCGCGCCTGATTATTAATACGGTTTGTAGAGTTTCTCTTCAGATTATGTTACTATCACGCTTAGTAGGGCTATTATAACCACCACGGAAACTGTTATCGTGTATCGGTTGGTACGATACTGTGAGTATACCAACAAATGCGATTATGGGCGTCGTCGGGAAATAATTAGGTCGAGAAGTAAGTGGCCGTTTTAGCCCATCTGTTAACTTACCGAATCTAATAGCGTTGGTGCTTATTATGTTTTCTGTTTCATTAAGTGTTTTTTCATATAATAATTTTCAATTACGTTTTATTTGTAAATACATTATATCTTTTGTTCATTAAACGCTTTGTTTTAGTTAATTGTAGTAATAAGTAATATTTTGTTTAGGGTTAGGCTTAGGCATGACTTTTGTTTACGGTGTTTTATTTATTTATTTGTCTATGTATTTGTAAGCATAGCTATTACCTATTAATTTATATATTCCTTATTCCAACCTTAAGACGGCAAAAATTAGTGAAAATTGAATATTTGTGGAAAAAATGGGATAGTTCTTTAGAATAGAAGGGCTAGTCACCCTTTGGCTCAATATTTTAAATTATTATCATTAAAGTCATTCGATGCTCCGTATTCATGTGTATTAATAATAATGAGTTAGAAATATATTGTAATAAAAAAAAGAACATTATTCTTATCTGTTCTATAGGATAGCTACAGTAGCCCCATGGCTTCTTTGGTGCTGACTGACAGCTTTAAATAGTTACCAGACCAAATTACGTATTCCTACGCCGAATTAGATGATCTGCAAAAACATGTGTTTAGCAGCTGTCACTTATGATGGTCAAAATGTAGGTATATACCTAAATGTTGACTCTCAGAAGTCAGCAGTGAACTGTCAGTCAGCACCAAAGAAGCCATGGGGCTACTGTACTATATCTTTAGGGTATATTGTTCAATTATTGTACTATGAATCGTTATTCGTGCAGTTTTGGTAGCATTTTAAAAGCGTGTTGTTCTATACGTTAATTAACCAATCAAATAATAGATTGCATTTTAAGAATGGAGATTATATTTTAAATATATAATTAATATATAAAACTAAGATAGTTAGACCTAATAGGAGAGGTTCTCCACTATCTAAAACAATAGTCATAATATATTTTCATTATTTTAATAACTTTTTATTCAAGTATTTTGTAGAAATTACTTCTAATTTGCAACCTACTGTAAATAACAAATTATATTTACAGTAAGATAAATATAGTTATGTATATTTTTTATAATGGGAGTACTCACCTTTCTTCTTTGTTTACGGACATCAGTGGTGATGCAAAGTTAAGAAAAATCTGTTATAATATAATTATAAAAAATGTCTGAAATGCACTTCATAACCTTATTTAATAATTTTAATACAAAAATTAAAGTAATATGATGTTAAAACTCAACGAATAATTAAATTTAACGACCTAATTTAAACTTATTAAATATCTAAAAAGCAAACAAATTACCAAAGATATTAAACATTCAACTAACTAAAAAATTACTCCAAGAGCGAAGAGAATATATCATTAAAATGGCACGTAAAATACAAACAAAAACTGTGATCGTCTTCTCGGGAGAAAATAGACAAGGCGTCGAGATCTCTGGGAAATATTTATTGCCAACTGTATAAACTAGTGTTAATAACAATATCCTGCCAAACACGCGTTGCCATGGCTACCGTGTAATTTACAACGCAAGGCCATAATCGTTCAGTCGGTATCTTTACCGAAAATATATCGGTAGGTGTATATACCGTCACTTGAGCAGACTCGAACCGACGTGTGGTCACAATAGCCCTTCTGGTCACGTTAGATTTGGGTATTATTTTAATATTTTACTATTATTCCCCAGTTATATAAGGGGGGAAGAGCGTGCACCAAAAATCAATACTGTCCGGGTGCAAAATTCATCTCGGGACACCCGCGTATATACTCGACAAAATATTAGAAAGGTCCCGCACCGAACACCTCAAAAATCCCCACGTGCTCCATACCTGAGTCTACTGGTGAATTTTGAATATTAATATGAGGTGGAATTTACTGCCAAGGCCTTACTAACAACTAAGGCCCCATTCACACTAACGTCATTTTTTTGGTCCAATGACCGCGCATACATCTAAACAAGAACGTTTCACAACTAATAAACAATTTTTGGTGTTTGATTAAATGGAATTAGGGGAGTGGGGTGGAATAGTTTTGTTGTCACTGCATCTTATTAAATGCTTAGGTTATACTCATATTTGAAAATTACTCCGGGATAGGGAGGATGAGGAAGGAACCATTTTAGAGGATGGTCTAAGTGCACTTGCATGGAAGGAAAGTGGAAAACCTTTTAGGAAAAAAAACCCTCAAGGGACCCAACCGGGATTCGAGCTACGGTCTCCTCGTCATGAACTAACCAGGCTAACACGAGAGTAAAGCCTTAGACCATTATTCCACTGAAGAGGGTTATTTCAAATAAAATTCACTTTTTGGTGGGTACGTGGACTAAATTTCAAGCTCATTTAGTCTTGTTTGCCGGGGGTTTGGGAAGGTCATGGTTCGAATCCGAGCCTGGTGTAACGAGTGCGAGTTTTACTAAATAGTTTACCTCCACACAAATTGAGGTATTATTCTTATAGATCCTACCTTCCTCATAAAGACTACATTAATGTAATTAAAAACCCGCTTTGGTAACCAAATAGTCTAAGTCATCACACTCGCGAGAGAATAGTGTCTTGACTCCTGATGACAGAAATATTGTGGCTCGAATCCCAGTCGGGTGTTTTTTCTTTTAATAGTTTCCTACTCTCTTTTCACGTAAATGTGTTTAAATTTCCTCGTCCTTACTACATTAGCGTAATTAATATATATATATATATATATATATATATATGTGTGTGTTTATGTATGTGTATGTGTATGTGTATGTGTATGTGTATGTGTATGTGTATGTGTGTGTGTATGTGTGTGTGTATGTGTGTGTGTATGTGTGTGTGTATGTGTGTGTGTATGTGTGTGTATGTATTATTATTATTATTATTAGCACCGCGTCTTACTACCCGTTCGGGTTATACGCACTTACGCTAATGTGTAATGGTAGGGTGATTGTCAGATGAAATGAAGGACCTACAGTTTAACGTGGAATCCGAACCACGGTGGAGACCTGGCATTCCTCACATTCACAAGATGTCTTGTCAGAGGTGAAGGAAGGGTTTGGTAATCAGATAAATCTTTGCCGGGACCGAGGATTGAACCCCGGCCGCCAGCATAGAAGTCTGACACCTTACCCCTAGACCACCAGGTCACCCGTGTGTATGTAAAATCGTAACGTATAATAAGGCAACTGACTCCTTGACGTAGCTAGCTAATGCGGTAGATTCATGTTGAGTTACACCAAGGGGTCTCCAAACTTTTTGTTATGCGGGTATGTAGGTTCACTTCATCTATATTCAACCTTCCCAATTCCTAGCCCATTAGCGTAATAGTATTTTAAATTATATCTCGAACGGGTAGTAAGACGCAGTGCTAAATAAATAAAATACATAGTAAGATGCAGTGTTAAAATAAAATAAAACTTACTCAACACATAATAGCCCTGACGAGACTCGTAGTCAAATACAAATTAACACAAGCAAACCTTTACGGACTGATGGTTACAGCTTTCATATAATCAACGTTACTCAATTTCTCGCTTTAAAATCTTCCCTCCATCCACTTTAACCCCCCTCCCCCCCACCCCTCTTATCGGAAGTTAGGTTAGTCCTGTCCGCGATGCAAAACACAGCCTACCCTTCCTCCTAATCTACTTCTCACTGTAAACATCGACTTAATTAAAGAACCACTGTAAAGTTTGAAGGGTTGAGGAAAGGAAATGCTTGTCCAGAGTCTACTCAAACAGTCGATGTTCGTTTGAACTAGCTTAACGTTTACTGTTTGATTTCACCATTGTGTTCACAGACGTGGCCGAAAGGGTCTATAGACTTGGTCAAATTTACAATAGGAATAAAAGGCGGGGAGGTTGTATTCGGTGTTCTTCTTTAATCCACGGCGCCATCACTCGACCGATCACGCAGCCGCCGGAAATGGTGCCAACGTTTGCGGATAAAGGGTGTCATGTGGTCAGCATAATGAGCCCTCCGGCTGTTAGTCTTAAGTTTTATAGACTGAAGCCATTACTTCTTCATTCAATTAGTTCCTCATTTGTCCTCGCGAGGGTGAGTTTACCACATTATAGAAACCATTACTTCATAGAATAATCTGGAAGAATCTGGGATAGAGCTCGAGACCTTTGAGTCTGTTGCCATTTAGGGGAAAATAAGGGTAAGGTTTGTGTAAGATTTGAAGGCTTGATTATATACATAATTAATCTGTTTTAAATAGGTAGAATACAAAAAGAACAGTGTTTCACAACCAGGGGTCCGTGGACCGACAGCCAGTCCTTTTTTTTTTAATTCTAGCTATAAATGATTCTTATTGATTTTTTAGCACAACGTCTTACTACCCGTTTGGGTTGTACGCCTATGTACTAATTACTTTAATGGATTAGGGATTAGAAAGGCTTAATTTAAAGAAACTGCAATCGCATTTGCGTGGAAGTATAGTGGAAAACTTTTTAGGAAAACTGTCCTCAGTGCACCCGTCTGGAATCGAACACACATCTCCCCGTCGTCAGCAGTCTAGTCCAACACGAAAGTATAGCGTTTGACCACGCGGCCATCAAAGCAGGTAAATTGTATTTTATACATATGGTTTTTACTATCATTTGTTTGCTTATAGTCAATTTTTTTTTTAACAATATACATATAATATTACTTTGGTTCGTTTAAGAGTCAAAAAATGTATTTATTCATCTGAGATTCACAACCACCTTGATCATATTCAATTAAGTGATTGTGACATTTATTTATTTTAATATTTGTTCAATGGTATATGTCCGTACCATATAAAAACGAGATTTAACCTAGGTACTTAATCCATTCGTTGATCATAAAACCGCTACAAATAATCCAAACAGGCTCAATCACAGCAATCAACGAGTGTTTCCCAATCGCTGTAACTTTCCGGTCCATCATTTGGAATAAATAATGTTTCTTGTTCGTTGATTTTGATTAGAAAAAGTTGGGAACCTCTGNTATATATATATATATATATATGTGATAATTTATTTAATGAAAGAGGACTGAGGAAGGACACATTTTAGATGTAGTAAAGAGTTTAGGCTGAAAGGAGAGTGGCAGACCATTTAAAAAATATCACCCTCAGTAGACCCGACTGGTATTAGAACCCTGATCACCCCGTTTTTAGCAGGCCGGTCTAACATCAGAGTGACGCCTTTGACCAATCGTCCACTGAAGTGGGTAGGACATATAGCCTATTATTATATTATTATAAGTAAGGAAGCAATATACTTTGATTATATGAACAAAATGTTATTCTGTAATTATGAATATTCGATTGTTATAGATTAAATAGGTATTTTATTTTAAAAATTAAAAACAATAAGTTAAAATTACATATGTATATTAATTTGAATCTTAAGTGCACACTTTACCAACTTTACAATAAAATATAAGCAATTCACAACGGAGATCATATAAAATGTTTGAATCAATGGAAGTTAATTTTGATAATTATCTCAATTATTGTGCAACTGATTAAGAATGAACTTCTAACAAAATGCTTTATTGAAAACCACACAGTAATATTTCTTTCAATTAATTAACCTAGTGTAATAGAAGTAAAGACAAAAAAAATCAAAACATCATGCAGATAAATTATTACTTATTTATGGTATTAAATCAAATTTTATAATGATTAGTTTTGAGCCCAATTGCAATCAAAGTCGGTACAAAGATTGTATTTATTTAATTTTAATTTTGCTTACTTAGTGTGTGATCTGGGATTCCAAGAAAATTAAAATTTCGAGGTTACACTGTTGACCTTGTTGTCTGGAAAACATCACAAACTATTTTCAATATAAACCTGCTTTAAAAGAAGCGTTGAGTCCTGACATGATGAGATTTAATTTTTTTTTTTCCACCACGTTTTTTTAGCACTGTGTCTTACTACCCATTCGGGTTATACGCCTATGTACTAATTAAGATAATGGTTTTAGATATTAATAAAATTTTATTCATGAAAAGTGTAAACGCATTTGGGTGGAAGAAGAGTGAAAAGCATTTGGTAAAATAATCTTCAGTGCAACCAATCAAGATTCGAACCTCGATTACCCAGTCATCGGCAGCCTAGTCTACTGCGAGAGTAGTGCTTCAGACCACGAGACTACTTTCTATTTAACCATGCTAAAGGGATAGTGGTGAGAAAGGCAGAATTTACAGGATATTAACAAAAAATTTGCGTAGAGAAATATTTGGTAGCTATTTAGGGGAAAAAACCTCAATAAAACCCAGTTGGGCTTCAAACCCCGACCTTCTCATCGTCTAACAATCCAGGCGAGATGAGCTTGTCGTTTAGTCGATGTCCCCGCCAATGTGGGAAAATTTATCTTAACATTTTCAGGGGTCATTTTAGAATCCATGACAATCCCTCTTTTTCGTTAGCACGCATGATCGAGGATGTACTAAATTCATTACAGCAGGCCAAACTCCAACTCCCTGTTTGCATCTGCATTTGTGTGTGTGTGTGTGTGTGTACACGCGCTCTCTTGCACGCGCAAGGTAGTGGTAAAAAGGGGAAAAGAAAAGACCTACAATATTTCAGAAGTTCGTGCAATTCGTTAGTAGTTGAATGATTACTCGAAATTTTCCTCGGTGATGATGAGGGACAAAGCGATAAAGTTTATTGATAATAATTACATTATGTCCCTATTATGATAGAATGAGGATTTGTGCACAATGCTAGCTATGAAGAAATTCTAAAATGGTTAAAAACGGCCTTTAAAATGCAATTTTTTATATTCCAAATATCATTTGATATTTCAATAATGTTCGGTATTAGGAACTTATTATTATTATTATTAGTACCGCGTCTTACTACCCGTTCTGGTTAAATGCACTTACGCTCATGTGCAATGGTAGGGTGATTGTGAGATGATATGGAGGACCTACAGTTTAACGTGGGATCCGAACCACGGTGGAGAACTGGCCTTCCACACATTCACAAGCTATGATTAATACAAGTCTCTTCGGAGGTGAAGGAAGGGTTCGGCAATCAGATAAATCTGTGCTGGGACCAAGGATTGAACCCCGGACCTGCAGCACAGAAGTCTGACACCTTACCCCTAGACCACCAGTACATCGACGATTAGGAACTTCTATTAACTTTTTATCACAATTTATTTCTAATCAGAAAATATCTATGGGATATGGTGTTCGTGTAAATCTACGATGTCTAGCCAACTGTCTCACAGAGTTTATTGACATGTTATCCACGCTCTTAAGACACAATATTAATCAATATTTCAATATCACTTTTGAAACGATTGTTTCACTGAAGGTAAAACATTTAGACGAATCTCATTCAAGACTTACGTAGTTAACTTTATAGTCAAAATTCAACATTTATCTCGAGTTAAATGTTGTCATAGGCAAATAAACAGATCGGGGGATGCATTGACTACATCCTGCCGTAGCTACGTGTATAGGAACGTGATATGTGTTTTGTGTGCTTGTATGTCTGTGGATGTGCTACAAACATTAAAGTCAGGAGACACAGAAATACAAGTCCAAACAGTGGATAGAGAGCTCTATCATGACAAGATAAACCAAGTAAACAGAAACTCTGTGTAATTCCCCACATCACCACCACCACCACCTTACACCACCCTACCACCTTTCTTCCCCACATGAGACCTCTATATACACACCACTATGTTCATCTGGACGTGGGAAAACACCCAGACGACATTTCGTGGGAAATACCTCGACTGTAAATGTCAGTAAAGAAATGTCTAACCAGCGTGTTAGATAAAGACAATACTAATCACACATATATTTAAATATTTTTGGATTGCTTGAGCCAACTAATAATAAATGGGGTTAGGGGCGTTAACCAACCATACTCTTGTTGTATTATTATTTCTAATGGGATTCATAAGGTGAGGCGGAAACAATTAGACGATCTATGCTGAGTAAAGTGATGGAAAACATGCCTTACGTGCGGTGGACCCCACTTAAGTAAAATGTATCTTCAAAAAATGAAAAAAGTGGACCATGTAGTTTGTTAGTTAGTGAATATTTAGTTTTCAATTAAAGTGTTAATTTTAAAGTTATTACCGTTTAATTATTTCTGCCCCACCTTGTATAATGAAGGTGCAGTTTTACTAAATATTTTCCCACTCTCTCTCCATAAAAATCCAATTGCATTTCCTATAGAATTTTGGTTAACTTAACCGTAGACCATTAGTTTAGTTAATATATGAGTATGACCAAAACGAGTACTCTTATGACACGAAGAAAAATAAAACTAAGAGACACATCAGCATACCGTGATGTTTCTTATTAAAATGGGACTCCAGAAAATAAAAAATTACTTAATTAATTCTCACTTATTTTAAAAATTACTAGTGTGTCACTATTAAAAGAGAGTTAATTTGTTTTAGGAAGATTGTAGGATTTTTATAGGACGGAGCTTTTAGAAAATATAAACTTTTTTTTAGTCAACATTGACAAAGTTTTACTTCATTATTAATTTTATTTGATATGTATTAATATTATCCATGAAAAGTGAGAGGGTGACCCGGTGGTCTAGGGGTAAGGTGTCAGACCTCTGTGCCGGTGGCCGGGGTTCAATCCTCGGTCCCGGCACAGATTTTTCTGATTACCAAACCCTTCCTTCACCTCTGACAAGACATCTTGTGAATGTAGGGAATGACAGGTCTCCACCGTGGTTCGGATTCCACGTTAAACTGTAGGTCCTCCATTTCATCTCGCAATCACCCTATCATTACACATTAGCGTAAGTGCGTATAGCCCGAATGGGTAGTAAGACGAGGTGATGTTAATAATAATAAAAGTGAGAGCTACAAGTCAGCTATGGTCAGTCGGTGTATGAATTTTGGTCAGCTAAGCAAAATGAAGAGCATTAGTTCATTCTCGATCAGTTAAACTACCTCACTCCTTATTTCCCTAGTACGCCTCTCCAGTTTTACCTAGGCCTTACAGCTGACAGTGAAACTGTTGAGAATCCAACCAACCTTCAGGTTGAGTACTAATTATACATCTATGGGTATATTTGATTTTTCAAAATAATACTCTGATATCTAAATACAAAAGTTAACAAAAGATAATTTCATATTTTGTAAATTTTGTAATATGTATATTTATTCAAAATACTTTAGACACTATTTTTTTAAATGTATAGACTCAAAATTATTTTAACAAAGATAAATATATATACAATTTTCTAGTACCGCATCTTACTACCCACTCTGATTTTACGTTTATGTACTAATAACGCTGAGTATTTTAGGTATTAGAGCGGTTATATTAATAAGAAGTATACCCACATTTGCGTGGAGGGAGAGGGGAAAACCACCCTTAGTACATCTAACCTAGATTCGAACCTCAATCTCTCCACCATCTGCAGTCTATAGACTACTGGCGAGAGTAGCACGTTAGACCACTTGGCCGCCGAGGTGGGTATATATTATTTGTTGATGTAAGGGTTAATGGGAGAATACGACAAACGAGCATGTTTATCACGACGAGTAAATTCTACGAACTCTTTTTTTTTCAACCACTGGAACACTAGATCAACAGTTCGGAACCCCCATTAAAGTCCATGACAACAAAATGTAAAGAAATAGTTACGTTATTTACCTGCTCTGTGCACACACTATTAAACAACGTCAAACGTCTGTCAACTCAATGGCTATTCTAATTAAATCGTTTACGTGTATTACTAAAAATACTCTCAGCTATCGATTTTAGGATCGATTATTTGCCGTACTAGCAGTCTACGTCATATAAATCAACCATCGATAGACCATGGCAACGTGAAATTACGTAATTGATTAAGCAAAGAGTTTAAATTAATAGAGGTATACTAACGTAAAATTTTTATTTTAATGTGATATTTCTATAAATTATGTTTTAAATATATTTATTCCGTGTTTCCATATAATTTAAATCTAAAGAATTGATTCAAGCCATTTAACTGTTTATTTAAAACAAAAAGATTTTTGTTATGAACATTTTGTGATAAATGTTATGGCGGCGTCCTTTTACGGAAATAAGTCAAGGCCTTCAAATGTATCCATTTAATTATATAATATATTGAGCCACTGGAACATAATTGTCACGTGTATTGAAAGTGAGCCATGGGAAATTGCCTCAAATAATATTTACGGTATAAGCCCAGTATTGCTACCAAAAGATATTAGGATATTATTCTTACTGGGCCTGTTTTGAAACCTTGTCTAAAAGAATAACCATGAGCATATTTGGTTAAGATAGGATTTGAATTAATTTCCATCTAAATTTCATAGTTTAAAGATTGATACTAATGCTTAAAACAACTAATTACAAGAACAATAGTTTCAACCAACGCATTTAATTAAGTGAACATAACTAAAATAATCATATATAGGTATACATTTAGTTATCATCCTTAAAACTATATTAGTTGACGTTATATTGTATCCAGTATTGGTTTTTAAGATTAAATGTTAAAAATATAGTGCAAATATCACTAAATCATCTTTCCTAGCTTGCTATAGATTAATAATACAAAGCAAATCTTTGTTTTAAAATACTATATGTATCTGCTAAGTCAATAACACTCCGCAATTAGAAAGCTCAATACTTTATTTATAAATTAGCAAGATGCATCGTAGATGGGAGCCCTACTGGGTTTTAATTTAATTATAATATATGATTTTTTTACGATTTGTATTTATTTATTTGATGTATGTACAACTATTTTTCAAGACCGTAATTTTTGACAGGTAGTATTTTATTTTGTGAAAATTAGAAGATTATACCTTCTAAGTTGATTATCTAGGATGTACGGATGACTATTTAGTCAAAGTCCCATCAACAAAAATCAACGTAGGAGATGCTGATTCCGGGTAAGGCAACGCGAAGCAACGCAACACAATTTTTTTGGTTACTATTATACCTAGTACGAATCCAGAAATATCGTCCAACATTAAGATCAAATATCGTTTCTACCTCCACATATTCCAATGAGAAATGCGAGAATTAACACATTAGGCTGTAGATAACTATAAAAAAGGCGAGTGTTTTTGCAATTTTCTTTTTAGCAAAACTATTTTTGGTTATGCGATATAAAATTTTGTTTCAGTACAAATATAAAGTTTAATTTTCTTCACGTGGTTATATCAACCATTTTTTACATCTGTCAAGGGTGTTCTGGAATTTAATAGTAACTTTCTCTCTTAATTTACAAAACTTGTCATATAATGCCACTTTCCTCATGACACACATACGAGTACTGTTGATATCACCATGTGAAGAACATTAAACTATAATTGTAATGAATCAATATTTTTATTTTATAAAAATCCTATAAAATCTGTAAAAACATATTCCCATCTCTCACGTCCCTACGATCACCACCTTAAACCAATAGGACATCCCTAAGTTAAGTTCTAACTATATTATCCGTCACTAAATAACTTACTTTGATGCTTCATTTTGTTACTGTAGCAGCTATTATCAATACCAATGTGTGAATGTAGGGAATGCCAAGCCTCCACCGTGGTTCGGATTCCACGTTAAACTGTAGGTCCTCCATTTCATCTCACAATCACCCTACCATTACACATTAGCGTAAGTGCGTATAACCCGAACGGGTAGTAAGACGCGGTGCTAATAATAATAATAATGTGGCTTGCAAAGCAGCTTAATGGATGACCCGAACTACGACGCATCACAATGGCTCGGGAAAATATTACCCTATTTAATATTCCCCCATTTTCAAACTAAATAATTTAGAAAATAGACAGTATGATGTGATACTGAGGTGTGTTCGCCATTATTAACAAATACATACAGATTCGATACGAACAGATGTTCACCAATTTTTATTCTCACGAAGAAAGAGGTTTGATGATTTCGGAATGAAAAAATCTTTAATGCTTATACATTTTAATTCTGTTTTTGTTTACCAGCCTTATTTTATAGAGAAAGCTGATTTTTGTTATTAATATTGATGTGTAGGTAATTTTAAATTAATGTATTTTAAACAACTTTTATTAAATTATTATTTTTTATTTCAAAAATATGTAAGGGTTGTTTAAAGAAGATATGACTAACTTAGATTGGCGTTGAGGGAAGGAAGATGGAATACATCGCAATTATTGGGCAAGATTCTGAACCTCAATTCTTCCATCATTGTCATCCAAGTGTTATGAATGTTTGATGCTTTATATGTGTGGCCTTGATATCAATTTTATTATCTACTACCACCTCAACCCCCCACCCCACCTACACCTTCACTCTCTATCATCCTCTCTCTAGGGTAGGGACTGATAAGAAGTATATATTATAGAGTGTGCACCAGCATTAGCGGAGAGAAGGTATAGGAAAACAATTGTAATAATCACAAGTCAAAAACCACCATCAATGCATTCATCTGAGATTCGGATCTCGACCTGAGGGTCATCATTAATCAAATATATTGGTAGGCTTACACCTCAGACCACGTGATCACAAGATATATAAGATAATGCGAGTATTAGTTGAAACGGGAGGTAATGGCTTGCGTTACAATTTTAAAATTAACATTCTAAACAAACAAAGGTAAGGAGTACTGTGTCAATCTTAAAAATATTCGCCAAACTTTTGAAAGCGTCTTACAGAAGATCTAAGATTAATTTAGTTGCACTATTTATGATTTTTATTGACATATTTTTAGTGCAATGGTAGCTGGTTATTTAAGTTATCTAAATTCAGGAAAAATGAAAAAAGTTAATAATCAATCAGAATTATTCTTAAGGGTGATGGCTTATCGGAACAGCTTGAAGAAATTCAATTGTTTTATTGTTTCTACCAGATGTTTAATTGATTCAATATCAGAACTCTCTATCCGGGATATTAAATAAACGATTAGGCCCTATTCTCGAACAGGGAATACCAATGAAGAGCAAGTTTCTGAATTCTTCAATTGACAATAAGATATTTTGGAGCAGAGGAAATAGATTACCATATTAAATAAATACCAAACATTGAAAACAATTCCGTTCCAACTTTCTTAACTATAATTATCAGGGGTCCTCAAACTTTTTAGACCAAATAAACACTTACAAAAAAACCGTGCTAGAGCCCTCATAAAATTTCTTACAATAATACTATAAAGATTCACCAACAACAGTTAATAAATTATATTTCAATATCTGTAATGTTTTAACTTTTCTATTTGAGATATTTAACATGCAACTTTTGAACCGACTGATTATACGATAATTTCTATGAGTGAGAGTGAAAGGACCCACTAATTTTTCCCAAAAAGGTATTTTCCCATACCTTCTAGGGTTATTTTACATGACACAACAATCGACACGAGACTGATAGATTTACTTCCCCTCCAACGAATGTTGTGCTACAGATTTTTAAAGCTCAAGAAAAATTCGTCAACACCAACTGGGTTTGTACCCGAGAACAATGGTTCTTGAAGCGATTACTTTAACCCAAGACGACCAAGGTCGACTTATAAAATGAGAAAACATTACGTGTTATGCCCGCACTTTTATAAAATGTCCTTTATTCTGATTTGAAAGATTTATCAATCATAATTGCCGGCGCTATTTTATAGTATCAAGTGTGGAAAAAGAAATAAAGAATACTATAAAATTACCTCGCGTCCATCATAGACTCTGCCTTGAAATATGAGTGAAGAATGACCCTGGACCCTGGACACGGGGCGATTCCTGGATAGCTCAGTGGTCAGAGCATTGGCGTACTAAGCCTATGGTCCCGGGTTTGATTCCCGTGTTCAGGTGTCATTTTTCAATTTTCAGAATATGATATCTAGTTGGAGTAATCCTCACTAAATAGTATAAATAATAGCTTTGGCTATATGATTTCTATATTTATATTAATTAAACAAAATTACAAAGGCATATGATGTACTATTACAGTGCATAATATAAGTTATGTATATTATATAATCTGTATCTAGATTAGAAAAACGATATATATATATATATATATTCCGGCACATAAAAGTGCACGCATTTTTTTAAATATTGCGTACGCCTTAAGATGTCTTCGCATACCCCATATTGTATATCACAGGTCTAGACTAAAATATTACAATGCTACGCCTGGTTTGAGTTTTATTAACCTACCCATGTCACGTAGATATGAGACGAACTCTTGATATAACTCATACCCTAATTTCAACATATATCATCTGCAGTCTCAATCAGACTTGTCTGGATCGTTTTTTTGTGGCATAGACGGTGGTTCACATCGTTGCGTGAGAGTGTTCACCTGTCGTGGAAGCCAATCTCACGCGTCAATGATTACTTCCTTTAAACCCTAGTCGTCGCTTTATGACACCCGCCTACTGGGACGGAAAAGACGGTTTCAGGAAAGGAGAGAAAGGATTTCGTGTCAATTTGGATGCAAGAGAAGATTCTAAAGCTCAGTTCCCACGTTTTCCAAAAATTGGGTGAGTAGATAATCTGTTTACTGGCACTATAACTCACTTGCTAACAATTTTTTTATCGCCTCATACTACCTGTTTGAACTATACGCTTATGTACTAATTACTCCTGTGGTTTTAGAGATTAGAAAGAATATATTTAGAGGAAGTGCGGCCGCATTTAGGTGGAGATAAAGTGGGAAACATTTTTTTTTTTAGAAAAACCACATTCAATACATTCAACTAAGATTCAAACCTTTATCGCATCGTCATTGGTGGTCTAGTCTAATGCTAGAGTAGCGCCTTAACCCATGTGGCCACAAAATTAAAACGTAATTTGACCCAAGATGCATTGCAAATGAATCTTAAAGAAGCTGACTATTCTCAAATAGTCATATATTTTTTTAGTGCAGTGTTTCTTAAACTTTCACTAGCAGCGCATTCTTTCGGAGTTATGACCTAACCAACGTAGGTCCCTACTCCTTAAAACTTATTTTAAGAAAATAAAGGGAAGCAATTACTTTATATCTTATAGAGTTTCAAAAGCGATCGTTCCAAAGTCTATCAAATATTTTGTAGTAAGCTAGACAAAAGTCGTTACAGAGGACAGGAAAATTCTATAAAATCTCATTACATCACATCACATCAAAATCTGCGTTAATTTCTTTATCAGACCTACATTTATAAACAAAATATTGTACTAATGAAACTCAAGTCATGCGTCCGGATTTTCAAACATATTAGTTATGCTAATGTTTTCGGGATTATAAAGGTTAAATTTAGATGAAGTGTTCCATCATGTGTGTGGAGTGATAGAGGGGGAAACCTCAAGGTAAAACACTCCCAGTAAACTCCCGACCGTGATTTGAGCCCCTATATCCCGTCATCGGCAGTCCCAATATATTCCGATGGTGACACCTTATTACATTCGGCCACCGAAGCAGGTGACTAGTGGTTTTTAAATGAAGATATTTCTGATTGACATGGAGAAAGAGGGGATTATATTTTAAATGGATGCCTTTAATTTACAGGGTGGGACGGAAACAATAATACGATCAATGCCAAGGAAAGTTATAAACAACGTTCCGAGGTTTGATTGACATCCAGTGGAGCACATGTGAGTGATATTTTCTTCAAAACGTGAAAAAGTGTATTATGTAGTTTGCTTTTATTTAGTAAGTGAATATTGCCTTTTCAATTAAGGTGTTAATTTTCAAGTTACAAATCTTCTAATTGTTTCAGCCCCATCCTGTATAAACAAGATAGATTTAACATCGGTTTAACTCAACACAATTTATTTAACACTTTTTTTCACTTAAATAGTTTTCTTAAAAATTATTATGTATTTTTTTAAATACATAGGCCTCTATGAAAATGAATAATTTTCATTGACTTCCTTTTTCATGCAATTTTCGCGGTAGGTTTTATGTCACGAGCTATATAATTATATTTTATAATTCCCGATTTATTTAATCATGTTTCCTAACTCAAGTGATAATAAATATAACTAATTACAAGGACAATCAATACATTAATAGTGGTTATATTGGTTGCCATAAAGTTAAATATTAATTCAAAACCAAACAAATCATCATATATATACTTAGTTCTAACCGCTATGATTGTAATAATATTAATTTGAGGTTTCAGTTACAAAATAAATTGACAAATTTAATACAAATGTACTATTTTTAAATTGAGAGATAACTAAACAATTTTAATGTGAAATATGAAAATATGATTTATAAACTAGTTCGAATTACACTAGGAACTTAACAAATTTATTAGTTAAAAATAATTGGCCGGTTAATTTTACACTAAGGCTTAATTTTAGGGCTATAATTAATCATGGATATTAAAAAAAAAGTCTTTCATTCATAAACTCGTCAGTTAATAATTGGTTGTATTGCCGTTTTTAATTAATATTTAGGATATAAATATAACAAAACTGTTTCGATTAGCTAAATGAGATTCACAGGAAAAAATCAAGCCCACTACTATAGCCTTATATATGTGTGTGTGTGTATATATATATATATATAGCTATTTTACAACTTTGATATTTTCTGTCTGTTAAAAAAAATGTAAAAGTGTTCCGTATTTATCCTCCTGGCAAATAGGTTTTGACAATTTGACAAGTAGATTTGGTTTACACAGCTTGTCAAGATATAAATAAAACACATTTACAAAGTGAATTAATGTGCGTTTGTTAACCTTTCAGTTGTCAGTAAAAGGCCAAAATTACAGTAATACAGCTAAAATAAAAACCCTACAGTTAAATCAACTTAACTAAAAGGGTTAATACAGTTTAATTTTAATTAGAGAATCAAATGCCCTTTAAAAAAATTACAGATTTTCTAATGTTTTCACACCTATTTCTTCAATAAAACGTTAATTTAGGAGTGAAATAGTATAAAGGTAAAAAAAATCGCTTATTTAAAAGAGTGTTGTTTACCTTTTTTCACCGAAAAATAAAAGCCCACTCTGCCAATCACAGAGTGTAATTTTCGCAATAACAACATGTGACATATTCTGCTAATCACCAGTGGGGATACGTTACGCATTTTCATTTTCTGTTCAAACCATTCTGTACTATGTTTTGTTTATATTTCACCAGAAAGCATCAAGGGGAAGTGGGGTAAAGTTGGGAATTGTCCATTGTAAACTTCACACGGGAACCAATGCGACATGAAATAGGATAATATGATATAATATGACAACTACACGATATGACGTCTGAGAGATAGCTTTATGAAACATGCTTGTATTTCTATACCCAAAGGTTTGGGATGTTGTAACTAGGTTTTTGTGTTGTTTTTTTTCACTTATTTTACTGATTGTGGATTTGATTTTTTGTGATATATATATATATATAACGATCAATTAACAGGTATTATGAATATGACATAAAATTCTTCCAATTAAAATTGAAATCTATCTGACAACTAAATAAAGAACTACTTTTACAAATGTATAAGCTATTTGCAGCTTTCAAATATTATAGATAATATCAATATCTTAAAAATAACACCAATAACATAATTAAAAGCTATCAATTTTGGTTGCAGATTTAAAATAAAAAATATGTTCTTAAAGGTACTTCCTATGAAAATTGACATTAAGAAAGATTTGGGGATGGGGGGGGGGAGGGGGGAAGAGTACTAGCAGGGAAATACTTTAATCTGTTTCTGCCAATTTAGAACACCGAAACTAACTAATGCTAATCATTCCTTTCTGAGTGATGGCGTTTGAACGTAAGCCGTTACAACCAGGACTAATGCACTAACAGGTTATTTGAAATGTGCGAGACTAGAACAGAAAAGGGAGGCTAAAAGGAGATTCGATGTAGGAAAATGGGGTTAGAGGTGGGCTTTACAGATACGAGCGGCTTCATCCGTCACACACACACGCACGGGGGAGTGTTAGGAGGGATAGAAAAAGGTTGAGTGGGGGGCTCGGAGGGTGAGGTTATCTCAATTGAATCCAGGACTGGCGGGCACATTTGTCATGACGACACAAATCGTCGTGTCAATCAGAAACCGCACGCTATTCCATTGAAGTTTACCCCCTTATTTTCCCTTATTTTTAGGGGATGGGGGAGAGCGAGGGAGGGGCATTCAACCTTGGCTTGCATGATTTATACATATTTAATTTACAGAATGTCCCTTGCTTTCTAAAGTTTAACTAGGAACCCGTGAATCAAATTGATATATGTGAGCCACCATCCGTGATTTATCGTTTCGAAGTAGTTAGTGGTTTTGAGGGGTTTGTAAGGGGAGAGGGGATTTTAATTTTCTGCAGAGATCTGGAGTGTTTTCAAATTCAATTATCATAGAAACCTGTTATCGGTGTTTCATACATCAAAATTTAAAAAAAAAACTTTGTGAATTTCATTAATACTAGACAGAGAACTGCTTCTATATAATAGAGAGAGAAAAAATCAACGGTATTCTTTTCTTTTTAAAGATGTATTTAACAATTAAGCATACTCGTCGAGTATATTCGTATTTCATCATAATATATTGTGATTGTACAATTCTAAATTCAGCTAGCTATCCAAACAAATTTCGTGGATACGCTGATAAACTTTAAAATTTAATAATAAATGTGTTATCTGAAAAGTCTAGCATCATGAGCATTAACGACTTGATTAAAGATGGAAGTGAAGAGATTAAAGGTTTAAACCAGTATTTTTCCAGTTTTTATACCAAAACTTTTTTTGAAGGGACAAAAATTAATTAAATAGTGCTTCAGTAGAGGGACATTTAATTCAATTTTCTACACGTAGTAATAATATCTACCGTTGTTGAATATTGGTCATAAGCATAGTGACATATATTCAATAAATATTTATATTACCATGTGTAGAAAACTAAATTAAAGTATATATTCAAATACTATTTTATTTAGTTTGTTACCCGCCTCAGTGATGTAGTTAGCTAGCGCGCTAGTTTCATGTTTAGCTGGACTGCCAAATATGGGGAGATAAAGGTTTGAACCTCGTTCAGATGAACTGGAATGGTTCTTTTCTAAATGGTTTTCCATCCTCCCTCCACGTAAATGCGGGTTCACTTCCTCTATATTCAACCTACCCAATTACTAACTCATTAGCGTAATTAGTAATTAATCGTATAACCTGAATGAATAATAAGACGCGGTGGTAAACAAATAAATATTTAATTTGATCAACAAAAAAATGTTGCTGTACACAAACTTCAAAAATAAGAACCATAGTTCGTGATCCCTTATACACCATCTTGAAGACCAGAGAAGGAAAATTTAGTTTGGAATAAGTGCACCCAAACTAGAATTGAAAGGTAATGGAAAAATTACATTAGTTTTAATCACATGCAAGAGTATAAAATAATTACTCACAGCCTAAGACAAGCCTAGGGAGATTTTTTATCTGAAGGGACCTATTGAGAATATAGGTACAGGCTACTAAATAAAATACTTTTTTTTGGAAGACATAAAAATGTAAAACCTTTGTAATAATAATTAATAAGTTATTCTCAGATAAAATTGAATTTGTCATTGAATGCAATATTTTTACACAAATGTCCATTGGTGTATTTAATATAAATTGTATATAATCCCATAGTGTTTTTTAAATTCTGGTAGTTTTAGCACTAAACTATTTTTCGTAAATAGATAGCTATAGGTATATCTTGTGGGCTCATCTAAGCCATCTGTCTCATCTAGTCTTGTTTGCCTGGCGGATTGATATACTGATGGTTTTTTAAACCCCTTTTATTGTTTCACATTATATTCATCCAAATACAGGTATAATCCCTCCGAGTTCTAGCTTTCTCATAATTACCCGATAAGTGTAAATATGAGGATAGCTACTGTGTCTTGTAAGACGTTGATCAAATGGTGGAAAAATAAAGTAGTTAAAGATATATTTTTATCCCCCGAGTTGTTTTACCCCCTTAATAGAAACGTTTCACTCACAAACTGGAGCCCATATTTCCCACCCTTCACCAACCAATTCCCTCCATTTTGCGTAAGATGATTGATTGCTAGCCGTTAACACCCCCCACGACCATTACAAAGCTGCTTTAGTGAAAAATTGCACAAATATTCGAGTATGAAAATCTCCGAGGAAAATATGTTTCTCAAGTGACACAATATTTATGAAGACAATTTTCAGCTGGTTTAATTAAATTTTCATCCCTTCACCTTTTAACACTTTTTTAAAATTTTATTTGAGTGGAGGGTGGTGTTTAAGGGTGAAGGGTAGTATGAGTAATATGTATAAAATAGAGCGTAGTGAAATATATTATAATAGTTTATATATTTGAAATAGATATCTCCGTTACATTTTTTACGTCCTGTCTTCAGTGTAAATACATATATCCTCATGTGTGTATATATATATATATATATATAATCATGTAAATATATATCTTTTTCCCCTGTAAATAGAAACTATTCTTCCACTAATAAGATATTACGAGTAACAAACAAAATTAATAGGAACACACCGTATATATAAAATAAATCGTTCAAGTCGTTTCATGTTACTAGTACCACAACCTCTATTTATTAATTACATTTTTGTGTGTTTGTTATTTGTGTTTTTAATTAATCAAGTTTTGACAGTAAAACTACTATTTGCCTTCATTAAACTAATTATTACTATTTCTGGAAAAATTATTTGCTAGTAAATAGTTTCCTTTACTCTCTAATATTTGGAGATGATAATAATAACCACACTATTATTTCAGTTTGTATTATTTAAATTCTAGCTCACATAGAAAAATCAGTTACTTTGCTCTAAAAATAAATGTAAATAGGAAAAAATTTAAATCATTCTTATTCTTACGAGATTAAAGTCCCGCTTGAAAACTAATTGCTGAGATGGCAGGGTCAAGGATAATAAACAAGAGCTCAGATTTTGATGATTTGCCAATTTTACTATACAACAGTGCTAATTCTCATGACTGTTTACATACATTCTGTTCATGGTTCCCCGATTGTGGAAACCTTTTTTTTATATAGTCATTTTGTATTTTAGGTAATATTTTCTTTGTATGCGTGATATTTGAGTCATTTGGAAGCATTTTTTTAGTATTCTATCTTGAACAGATACATTGGTAAATAAATACCAGTGTATTCTAATAAGGCATGCATACTTGAACATATTATTCTAAACACATAGTTGTTGGAATAAGAAGATAATTAAATTTGTAACCTACTTGTTTGTATGGTTGTAAAATTCACTTTTCTGATTATACACTGCAACTAGACTGATAATGGTTGCATTAGACATGTTTTTTTGTAAATCAATATCAGATTGAGTAGGATGCAAGAGTTTAGTTATAAAGTGATTTTTATTGCACGTATATATTCTAGTTTCCATTTGTTAATTGCGTGTTCAATTTAGTCGTGTGCACTCATTCATTACCAGTGTTTGTTAATATTTTCAGGTTTTTTTGTAAATTGTATATAACTTTTTATAGTTATCAGGTCATTCTATACACATTTTAGGTAATTAAAGTCTAGGTACTGATAATAACTATTTATCACAATCATTTCTTGTCTTCAGTTTGACTTTAAGTGAATCTTTTCTTTTTATAAAAGCATGTTTAACAAATTAATCTCAGTTTTATGGTTGAATTAGATATTATAAGAGAAAATATAGCAAGAATTAGTTTGAAAATCAGATGGTGAAACCACACTGATGAATCACAACAGAGAAAACCACCGCCTCTTAACTGAGATTAGAACCTCGAGCATCCATTTTCCAAAAATTTGGTCTCTTTAGTTCTTGAAAACTTATAAAATGCAATTACAAGTGCAGATACTCAACTTTTAAATAATATTGCTGGTTGGAGCCTTTTTGCTTTCTCATATCAAGATAAATTATTTTAATCGTGAAAGTTTTCAACATCGAGGTTTTAATGAACCTTAACGTTTTATGTGCCCCCAAACTCAAAAAGGTAAATTTTATAAAGCTGTTTATCCCTCTTACCACCTGTCCACCTCTCTCCATGTCTATTTGTTTTTCAGTATGTCCCTGGCAACAGATTTGAAACAGGTTGATGATTTTTGTTCAAACTGAATGTTTAAATGTATAATGGACTGTTGGATTTTTTAAATAAATTTTGACTATCTCTTAAATTACAGATATTTTACTGAATTGATTTGTGTTAGTTCCAAATTTTCCAAAATGGCTTTAACAATTTTGATTAAATTGGATATCTAAATAGCACTGTATGCTTCAGTTAAGAAGGTAAAGGAAAAAAAGGGATCTACTTGGTATTTGGGTAAAAATTAGTATAATGGTAGTTTACTGATAAGATATTTTTGAAAATTCTAATAATTTTGAAAATGGCATTAACTCTTGTTTGAAATGTATATATGAATAATGTGTTTATTTTTTCTGAAGAAAGATTATTTACCGATAGTTTATTGAAATCCTAATTTTGTTAATTTTATTCACAAAATTTAAGAAAGTTTATGCGAATTTGTTGTAAAATGTATGAAATTTAGTTGTTCAGAGAATTTTTCGTAACCTTGAACATGTTCACCTTCAAAATTACTATACATATTTTCATATTAAGTATCCACTAACTCCAAAACGTAAATTTTATAATTGGCCATGTCACTCTGTCCAAACCTGGGCAACAGCGAAAATGGTTGGATGGATTTAGTTCAAAAATGATATCAAGAAGTCAAAGAAACAACATGATTTTAATTCTTTATTTAAAATTAGATGTATCTGGAAGCATACAGAGGGACAGACTAAACTATTATTGTAGATTCACACGTTCGCGGAAAAACAAGCTCAGAAAATAAATGGAGTCACGTGACTATCTTTTAAGCAATCAGAAAATTCCCACCCCATCAGCACGAGCTGTTCTGCTAAAGTAACTCGTACCTACTTTGTCCGTTTTGCATATCACCTTTGGTCCTGAAAACCCAATCAAATCTCATAATCAATATTCTCAAATCAATACGCATACGAATTTGAAAGCACATCCACTGTAGAGCTAGGATAAAGCAGACCAATTTGTTGACTTTTTTTTAATATTTGAAATAACACGTTACTGGAAAGCGTTTGTGTCGATGCATTAGGTTGTCCCTTGACACCGCGTTATAGCTTGAAAACATTCATCGGTAGAGTGATCTAAAATATAAATGTGTCCATTGGAGAATAAAATGATGTTGATAATAAGAAATTTTAAGTTTGCCTTGCAATAAATTATAAATCAGCATACAGTGTGTTAATTGCTACACCTCTCAAGCAGAATAGTTTCTCTATTATCTAAAAACATAGTTATCAAGATTTAGTATTAATTTTTATAGTTCAGAGCCGCATAAAAATTCAAAATAATTCATTGTATTGAGGCGGAAAGAGTTTATCCGAATCTCTTAGCTATATTAATGAGGGTGTACGCATTTATAATAAGGTTGGAAATCATTTAATTATATTTGAAAAACAGATGGTAAGACATGGCGCTAAACAAAACTAAAAAAACCCATATATTTGAAGAAAGTGTTCTGAATAAAAAAAATTATAAATTATATAAAATAATTTTATAACTAATTCAGACGTAATATGACCGAGATGAAATGTGTTACTAGACATACAAATAATTAATTAGCACCTATTCTCACTACCCGTTCCGTTTAATAATATGTTCTAGCTACGCTTGTGTGTTAGGGATGAGGAAGGTTAAATTTACATTCAGTGCACTCGCATTTGAGCGGGAGAGGGGAGTGAATAGCCATTTAGGGAAAATTTCCCCTGTTCACCAGGCTTTATTCTAGAGATTGTTCCGAAGCGTTTGATATATATACATATATATGTGTATAGTTAAAATACATTATGTATTGCTCTATTTATCTAAATGGGCCTGTGCCCACACATGGTGAACACTTGTTTACAAGGTTTTAACGGAAACTAATATGACAAATGATAGACATCCGAATGTATATCCAACGTTCTCTCGAGTGCCGGTAATGATGACAGGTCCGTTATAACCCCTTCGCGCGGCGCGGTGTTTTGTTAACCCCTTCCCCTAAAAACTCGGGCTTGTAGATTGGCAACACTGCGCGATAGATGTCAAAGTCAGATCGTTTTACAAACACACCTACCCAGCTCCCCTTCCAATTCATGTCAAAATATCACGTCAGTATCCGAATCATTTTCACCCTACCTTTTGATTAAATGAGCATACAAACGAATAATTTTATCAACATAGCCTCTACATTTTCATGGATTTAAATGTTTGATTTTTAAAAATTTAAGCCATCTAACGTACACTTTATAAACGGAGTGATTATATCAGCACACAGCTTATAAGCTAACTTAAATATTAAATAGAATAGACACAACAAACAGACCCCCTCTGCCAACTCTTCAAGGCCGTTAATTCGGGAGCGTATTGTTTGCACCCGTTTTGGTAGCACCATTTCAAAAAAAAAAAAGGCATTTACACCCACTTTAAATAAACCGTTAGTGTTCGCGCCCGTTGGCGAGTCAAAACCTCGTTACTTGCAAGCTGGAAAGCATTAAGAGGGCGTATGTGACGTTTATTTTTTATCGGTACCGTTTCATAACTAGGTACTATTATGAAAGAATGTTGGTTAGGCTAGATTAGGTTAGGCTAAGTTAGGCTAGGTTAGTTTAGTCATAGACCTGACATATCTTCTGTTGGGCGTGGGGGGGTTAAATAAAAATTAAATGTTTTTGAAAGGAGATAGCATAAATAAGTTTTGTAAATACAAACATTTACCTTCTTTAGAACAATAAGAAGGATTTGAATCTATATTGGGCGGAAACACACTTGGTTATTTTTCCCACGGCGCAAACACACACGGGAAAAACCAACAAGTAAGCCTTAATTCATCGATGTGAAAAGGGAAATCCACATTTAAATATTAATCAAGGTTTAGGCCATAGCAGGAATCGAACCCTGGAGTTTTTATCTCAGAAGATTGATACACTACCGATTGAGCTAGTGTGTTGAATGGTTTTTTTTAATTGGTTAGTATTTTGTAAAGGCTCAAAAATTGGATATAGTTGGGTAGATGATGTCCTGACATGGTTGGAGTTTTACGAATCGTGGAAGTAGAGTCGGTTGTGAGTTTGTTTTTTGAGAATGTAATTAGCAGTGTTTTTAGGTGTATTATTTAAATATAATGTAAATTTGTATGTTAAAACATAGCATGGGGTTTAATTTTCCCTTTATATTTTCATAATAGGAAATGTAGAGTCCCTCTACCCTCTGAAATAAGCAGTCCTACCTTGGGTTACAATATAAGAGAGGACTATAGTGTAACCCATTAAGGTAAACCTTTGACCTTTCAAAGTAAACGAAGTCAACATTAACATAATAATAAAATAACTAGAGTCAATTCACGGCAATTCTTTTTTCTGATGATTGCCAAAGTATTAAAAAACACTGTGTGTTATTCCATCCTGACCATGTTTGGTCACTGACCAGTAGAGTAAGTTATCATCACGTGTCTGAATGACAAATTATATTTGTAAATCTGGTGACAATGGGACTATTCTAAATAGCTTTCCAATTATGAAAAAAAAGTCATGAATTTCCTAAATGGGCAATAAACATATCTCAGCGTTGGACGCTTTCTATGCATATTAAAAGTTACTGTTTAAATTTAATGTTGTTGAACACTTTAAAATAAAAAAAACAAATAATTAGATGAATTATGTTTTTAATAAACGATCTTGGGCTTGTATCCTCCTTGAATGTGTTACCCGATTGAGTTACGCGTACCCTTAAGGGCACGTGAAAGTTTTCAGGGGTAACATGACGTACCACAGAGTTTTATTGCTCATAAATTATTATTTTTATAAAAGTTGGTTTGATGAAAAACATTATTACTTTTTTAATGTTAAATATCATGAACATTTATAAGCTTTTATCCCACTCTGTATTAGTTTATCCACTATGGTTTCATTAAAATTTGAAACGATCGTTTGAACTTTAAAAATTTGCAATATTATTTTTTATTTGTGAAGATTTTAAAGGTGTTGGTAAGGCAATTTCCGTGAGAAGGGTACGCGAATGTATAAACTTTGGGAAACATTATTATACACCTTGGTATTGTCAGTTAAAGACAAATAAATTTTAATTAAGTAAGGTTAAACAAATTTGAGACCTGTTTCAGTGGCAGCATAGCCTTAGGCGTCACTCACATTAGACTAGACTGCCAAATACAGGGAGATCGGGGTTCAAATCCCAGTCACATGTACTGAAAGTGTATTTTCAAAATGTCTTTCCACGCCCACTCCACGCAAATGTGGGTACATTAATTCTCAATTCAACCTTAAATATATCAACTCATAATCGTAATAAGTATGTATCTGTATAAACTGAACAGGTCATAAAACACAGTGATAGAGAAAAAAAAGTTTTGTTGAATTAATTAAAGCTAGGTCGTTCATTGTACCTGAAGTCTGTTTTCATCCCTTCTCTAGGTATTGATGCGATTAATATTGTATCACTGCCCTCTTAATTTAAGTCATTAATATCCCTTAGACCTGATACATAAGAGTGTGTATGTAAAAAGAAGACAATTTTTCATAGCACTGCAATAGAGTAGCACGTCAATATTAAGTTCACCACATCCAAATCCTGGAAAAAGAGTACATGATCAAATGACGAAGGTGGAGTTAGGAGGGAGATGAGGGAGTAGGTGAAATTGGAGGGAGGGAGGACCGCTATATTTTTATATTAGAGCAATTTTATTCAACACATTTTTATAAAGAGTTACATTTTTATATAGAAACGGAAAAAATAATACTAAACCATTTTTATATGTTCATAAGAGTATGTGTACTCTTTAAAGAAGACGGCTTGTAACCCTAGTCCTATCTGGTTTAATGGTGACAGGAAGGTTGCGGTTCGAATCCTGGCCGGATGCTCTTGAATATGTGATCTATCACTTTACCTCCAAGTTCATAAAGGCCTACTCGTCTCGTTTCTACCATTTTCATACCTATCATATCATTGTGAATAAACGGGTATCCCGTAGGCTAAGAGTAGGATTACGGAATAAAAATAATAACGTATATAATTATTTTAATGATATGTTACTGATTACGGCCGTCATTAGTGGGACAAGGGGGTATTAAACTACATTCCCTTCCCACCCCCAAGAGTTAATCTTCTCACGGGGATAATCTTATTAGAGTAAAGTAAAGCTAAAACAACTAAGGCAATATATTCAACTCAACGCAAATGCACCTACACTTTATTTAAATTCAACCTTTCTCATCCCTAGGACCTTAGCGAAAAGGTTCAAGAGTACAATCCGAACGGTTAGTGAAACACGATAGTAAAAAAACTCTTAAAAGTAAATAATTGTTTAAAACCCACCTCAGTGACCACATGGTTTAAAGTGACACTCGGAATAAACTGGACTGCCGATGATAAGGAAGATCGTGGTTCAATCCTGGTTGGGTATACTGAAGGTGGGTTTCCCTAATTGGTATCCCACTATCTTTTTCGCCACATAAATGCGGACACATTTACTCAAAATCAACCTTCCTCGTCCTTAACCCATTAGTGTAATTAGTATATAAGCATATAGTACAAACAGGTATTAAGACCCGTAGCTAAAAAAAAGTTTATAATAGTGAAGGTGACCTAGTGGTCTAGGGGTGAGGTGTCGTACTTCTGTTCTGGGGTCCGGGGTTTAATCCTAGGTCCAAGTACAGATTTATCTGATTATCAAACCCTTCCTTCACCTCTGACAAGACGTGTATTAAGCACAACTTGTGAATGTGGGGAATTCCAGGCCTCCATCGTGGTTCGGATTCCACGTTAAACTGTAGTTCCTCCATTTCATCTCACAATCACCCTACCATTACACCTTTACACTATAAGGGTGGGCATTAGGAAAGTAGAATTTAGAGAAAGTAAACAAGCATTTGCCTAAAAGGATAGGGGGAAAACGCTATAAATATTCAAATGATACAAAATTACTCTTGGTAATTCAAAGTTAAAATGGGTTTGTTGTGCACTTTTTAATAGAAATTGACATTAATAATAATAATAATAATAGTACAGAATTTAACATAATGTGTTAAGTGACAAAAAACTAATTTTAGGTGTCTACTTAAATCGTATTGAGAAGTGCTCATTGATGTTCGTGGATTCGAACTAAAACGGGGCTGACGAATTATCCTTTGGCGATAAAAATCTGTAGCACAACTTCCTGAGGGGAAGTAAAGCCGTTGGTCCCATGTCCATTGTGTCATGTAAAAGAACACTAGAAAGTATGTGAAAATATTTTCTCCGGAAAAAATGGTAGGCCCTTTCACTCTAGCTCATAGAAATTCTCGTGTGCTGATATAATCAGTCGGTTCAGATAGTTCACATAAATACCTCAAATTAATTTAAAAATTAATTTGGATACAATTAGATTTACTTTGAAAATAACTATTTGAAACCGGTGGAATTAATACACATATTATTATACTAGTATAAAGCCACATGGCTGACTCATTCACTGACAATGTTTACCCACTTCCAGATGAGCTAGAAACTTGATATTTGGCAAACAAATCTTCTAGCCTGTGACTGACGGGAAAATTACAAAAAGTTATAAAAAAAATTTTAACCCCCGAAAATTCAAAATGGCGGAGCAACTTTAAAGTCGGTGCGGACCTTTCTTTGGAGGTCTCGTGGCTAAATGGTAAGACCTACCAAAAAACGGCTCTGGAATTACATTAGCTTACATCCACTTGCAAAGAGAACTCATTGGGGGGTTTCGGGGTGGAGCCCCCAACGAGCAAAGCGAGTCTTAAGTATATATAGCCCATAAAATATTGGAACCTCTCCTTCCCTACCACCCCCTAGGGGACACACTGCTACGGCCTACAACCCTCTTTTCACCTTCCCCATTCCACCCACCAACATCTTTAGAGACACGTGAAACATTATATTTGTGTGAGTGGTTAATCATTAAAATTACATCCTCGAAGATTTATTGCCCAGAGCGAGATCTGGAGGTCGTGACCATAGGAAGGAGGGGGGGGGGGGGG